>QLTV01001324.1:618911-659768 GCA_003457575.1 Thermophis baileyi | reverse complement strand
AGAGGTTCAGCTAAGGCTGTGGAGAGCTTTTTTAAGAAATATGCACATAGTCCATCAGGTCCAATAGATAGAGATGGTTTTAGGTTGCGTAATGCCTTTTCAACGTTATCTTCTGTAAAATCAATTTGTGTTAGATCGTTGTAATTATTTGTGGTACGACTAGGAAATATTGGGCATGAGCCATTGCTGTTTACAAAGACTGAGCCGAAGAATGTGTTAAAGAGGTTGGCTTTAACGGTTTCATCGTTATAGTCTTTACCATTAGGTCCTTTTATGGCTAAGATATTGTTCTCTGCAGATACACTGGGGTACAACTCCCCAGAATTGTCAACATTCTCAGCATTTCCCATACTTGGAAAGTACCTGGTTAGGGAAAGCTGTTGCAGTACATGATAGCTGAATATACAGTGGCTAACTGCTGTTTTCAGACATTCACATTCTGCTCAGTTGAGTTCCACAGAAGACGCTTCACTATAATATTTTGTTTTTGAAATTGTCCTCTCTGACTCGAAAATTCTTTAAAGGACCCTTGCATTTATCTCACATCCTTGATTCAAGTAAACAAACTCATCACCAATATTTCTCTCCCAGAATGTTGTATTGATTCAGCCTCTTTTTCCAGGCTTGGAGGTTTGTATTTAAAAGTCAATGTGCAGCAACATTTGTCAGATGAAAATAAGTGTACTGAAGTATGAGTGTACTTCACAAAAGTGAAGTAGCTTATACAAAAAAAAAAGAATGTAGAGAAAAATTATTTCTGCTGGGAATGAAGTCTATATGTGACAATAGCTTAAAAAAAAACCCTCCAAAGCATAAATTTCCCATTCACAGTTATAGAGTAGGCATTACAGGTATATCTAAATTGCTTGCTTAGAAAGCATGTTCATGTAATAAATGTGATCTGCTACTTTGTGCATTTGATATTCAGGGCTCACTTTCAGAATATGCACATATAGATGCTAGCAGACCATTATGCAGTAAGAGTATGATTAGTAAATAAGGCACTTGTTGAAGCATAAAATGCATATCTGGGAACAGGTAAGATATATAGAATTTGATGCTAGCGTAACATTTGATGCTAGCAGGATCTCGATGGAAGCATGGAAGGATGGATGGATGGGAATGTAAGTAGAAGTAACTGGGGTGATATTATTTATTAGTTTTGTAGCACATATTTCCTCCATAAACTCAGAGCAGCATATATAGCATTGCCTCCCAGTATTTCTAAAAAAAAATGTAATTGGAACAGGTTGAGCTAAGAAATAATGGCTAGGCCAAAATCATGAATTATGCTTGCATGGCTGAGGATGGCCTTGAATACCAGGCCTTTGGATTAAAGTGGAGGCATGATCTTTGCCCGTTGTGTTAGTACTGAATCAAATTTTGGAGGTAGTATATATAAAACTGGATATAGAGCCGAGGTGGCGCAGTGGTTAGAGTGCAGTACTGCAGGCTACTTCAGCTGACTGTTCAGCAGTTCAGCGGTTCAAATCTCACCAGCTCAAGGTTGACTCAGCCTTCCATCCTTCCGAGGTGGGTAAAATGAGGACCCAGATTGTTGGGGGCAATATGCTGACTCTGTGAACCGCTTAGAGAGTGCTGTAAAGCACTGTAAAGCGGTATATAAGTCTAAGTGCTATTGCTATTGCTATATGTAGAAGTTTTGACAACTGCTGTTATTTGACTACTGCTGTATAACAACTAACAATATAATCAACGAATCATGATGTTAATGTATTTCATTTTGCAATGTAAGTTAGTACAAATATTTAAAATGTATCTCTTGGTGACAGTCACTTGGTTCAATAGGTAAAGGAGGACTTTCAGTATTGGAAAGTAATATCTTTTAACTGAAATGCAATTTCTCAAGATTCATCAGCCCTGTACACACTACCCAGCAATTTGTGTTGCTTGCAGTACAACTTTACATGAGTCATCTTTTATCAAAACAGTCTGCAGCTAATATTTCATTTGCTCCTTCAGTGCTTTTAGGCAGTGGTGAAATCCAATTTTTTTTTACTACCGGTTCTGTGGGCATGGTGTGGCTTGGTGGGGGTGGCAGGGGAAGGATACTGCAAAATCTCCATTCCCACCTCACTCCTAGGGGAAGAATATTGCAAAATCTCCATTCCCACCCCACTCTGGGGCCAGCCAGAGGTGGTATTTGCAAGTTCTCCGAACTACTCAAAATTTCCGCTACCGGTTCTCCAGAACCTGTCAGAACCTGCTGGATTTCACCCCTGCTTTTAGGGGTTTGAATCAGGATGAGAAAGAATACTTGCCATAAATACACAGGTGCTAATACTGGAGGCATTAAATCAAGCTTTATGAATTCTGAATGTACTGTATTTAATTCTTCGAGGCACGCAAGTAAAATTGTCCAGGTGAATTTCTACAGCTCAGCTTTCGGTTAGACCAGGGGTCAGCAACCCGCGGCTCTGGAGCCGTATGTGGCTCTTTCATCCCTCTGCTGCGGCTCCCTGTCACTCAAAATATGCGTCACAATCGCCAATGTGTAATACCCGCTGGCATGCAATTTATTGAGCTTTTCAACCCCCAGTAGGCCAACCATGGATAAATCCAAGAAAAGAAAAGTTTCAGAAGAAAACAGAACGTTTAATTCAACTACATATGCTAGTTCTGTGGCCACTCAGGAAATAGTCAGGCATGGGAAGGGTTTTGTGGCTCTCGGTATTTTCTTTTCTGTGGGAAACTGGTCCAAATGGCTCTTTGGGTGTTTAAGATTGCCGACCCCTGTCCTTGGGGAAAGAAAGTGAGAAAACATGGAACAGTGCACTAAAGCCACAAATATCTATACTTACATCATCAAGCTTAGGTCCTTCTGGAATTCTACCAAGGCAATTCTCTCTCCTGACCAGTTGCTTTAAAAGATCTGATCTCACAAACCTCGGGGTCAATTTTAGACAAAGAGTGCTGCCTTTGTCCTTTAAAACTAGAATTAGCAATCTATATAATAAAGACTTGGGGTAAAGCAAAGTTATAATAATTAAGGTTGAACTTGAGTAAAATTCAAGGTATCTAAAAAAATCAGGGTAAACCCCTCAAGTTTGTTAAGATTACATCTGAAATCAAGATTTTATACCCCTACAGAGCTTCAGACACACCTGCTGATTAAAAGTCTCACAGATCAATATAGAAATAGGACTGCGCAAATGTATGAACGAACACATGAAAATTACATGGATTAGAAGTGTACTGGTTTACTTCTCTGTATTGGAAAAAAAGACTTTCTGGATTGAGAAACTCATTGTTGCTCATTGTACATTACATTTAATTTTCTATTTCCTTTAGGTTTGTGGTTTAATAAGCTTTTCAGATGTGATTCATAGCTATGCAGGATACAAACACTGTGCAAATGTTCTGCAGAAATCATTGCCTTCACATCTAGGAAAATAATCATTTATATGGCTAGTGTACTTCAAGCTTTGCTATTATTTCTTAGCTGATTGGAATATAACTACTACCCCTTGTCTTAATTTCGTGGCTAAAAAAAGCCATCACTGATTGTATGTCACCTTCTCCTTTTTCATCTCATAGTTATACTTTTACATAAAGAGGCTGCTTAGTTAAGACCTGTCAATTTCAGACTCCCCTTAATTGGTTGTTGTTTAGCCACCCTGTCATATGGGCAGCTAAAGTTATGAACAATTTTTTAACCAACAAAACCCTTTTGCAAAGCTTTTGACATCTCTGTAAGAAACCTGAATCCCAATTAGACTCTATTCTTGTCTCCAGACTCTCGTTGTCCCTTGTTCTGTTAGTGCTGCAAACCCTGAAGATCGGACAAGTAAATGGAGCTGATTCAATTCAGGATTCTAAATTACTTACCAACAAGATTCTCTGTGGCAAGATGGGGAATACCAAAGGCTGAGAATCTTAGGCTTCATGCCATGTCCAAAGGCCTTTGGGGTAGCTAAGGACTACAGACTTCATTAAAAACTTCTTTGGCTTGGACATCTTAGAGCACATGGAACCAAACAAAAGAGATTTATGAAAGGTCAGAGTAAGCCTTTCACAAATTTCCTGATGTGCATCAAGAGGGTTGATGATCCCAGTAAACACCACTGTGCAGACATTTTAGTGTTTGCAGTCTATTCTCCAGTTCAGTGCAAACAAGAACTTCATTTGTTCTAGCATCAGTGAAACGTTGTATCTAGACATTGTACCTGTCCTTTATTGCTTGATACTGATAGCAGACATCTCACAACAAGGCTTTCAAACTTCACAGACAATAATATCTTGTCCTACAAATTACCCAATCTCATTCCTTCCAGATATGTTGGACTACACCAGTGGTGGGATTCAAATTCTTTTACTACCGGTTCTGTGGGCGTGGCTTGGTGGGCGTGGTGTGGCTTGGTGGGTGTGGCAGGGGAAGGATTTTGTAAAATCTCTATTCCCTCCCCACTCCAGGGGAAAGATACTGCAAAATCCCCATTTCCTCCTGATCAGCTGGAACTCAGGAGGCAGAAGGTGGTATTTACCAGTTCTCCGAATTACTCAAAATTTCCGTTACCGGTTCTCCAGAACTGGTCAGAACCTGCTGAATCCCACCTCTGGACTACACCTTCCAGAAATCTCAGTTAGTGTTTCAGTGGCTATGACATGATTGTGGTAAGACATCAAATGAAGAAGACAATTTTAGTAGAAATACTCTTGGTTTTGCTAGCTGGTAGTTGTAGATCAAAGGTAAAAAGCTAAATGCCCTTCAGATATTTTGTATTGTAATTTCCAAATTATAATTATTGGAATTATAGAATTATTATCTGCTACCTTTAGCAGTGCAAATTGGAACCGATAATAGCTAAAGCCCAAGGCATTTGGAGGATATTAATTGTCTGCTTTAGACAATTCAATAGTCCCACTCTGTGTGCATTTACTTTTGAATTTCACAAAAGTCATACAGAAATTTAATGTCAGCCATCATCTCATCAATAAAAAAAAATATAAACATTTTCCAGACCTGAACTGGGTTATCATATGAAATTGCATGATATGTACAATTATCATATTTTTCTTAAAAATGGCCTTTTTGCTGCTGCTTGATTGTCACTACTTTTCTCCCCCCCCCAAAAAAAGTCCCTTTCTGCCAGTTTTATTACTACAATATGTCAAGTTCCCAGGTTTGTCATTTAAAACTTTTTTTTTCTATGATTTTCTCTCCACTTTCTCTCTTTTTTCCCCATGTATATTCATTTCTACCAGAGCCAAATTTTTCCATATTAGCCTTATTTGGATTATTTCCCCCCCCCCCAATAACCTCTTCTGATAAACCCATGTTGCCTGCTATTCAACTTCAATTTTATTTTTTCCTTAGATAGTTTTTATTAAGGATTTTGATTTATGTATTTTCTTGATTTTGGTAGCCACCCATCTCAACAAGTTACAATAGTAAAAATTAATACAAACTAAACTTTTAGCTCTAGAAAGAGAAGAAAATAGTAAGTAAAAATAAAAAGTATAGGAAAAAACATAAAGGAGGGAGGGAGGGAGGGAGGGAGGGAGAGGAAGGCAGGAAGGAAGGAAGGAAGGGTGTGTGTGTGTGTGTGTGTGTGTGGGAAGGAAGGAAGGAAGGAAGGAAGGAAGGAAGGAAGGAAGGCTTCCACCCTTTATTATAAGTATAGACAAATTCTGTAACTTTTCATTCCCTATAAGCAGATATCTCTTCATTTCATATCCCATCCCTTATCTATAAGCAAATCCATAGAACATCAGCTTTTCAATTCTGGGTCAGCAAAACGTTCATAAAGAGTTACCAGAATTTTAGAAAAAATGTCTTAATCTTGATGAAATAAACTAACTTTATATTCCTTCCATTTACTTCTAAGAGAATTCATATTTAGTTCATTCAAATATTGTTATATTGTTGTAGGATTTGATTTCTCTTCAATTCTTCATTATCCCATTACAAAGACTTCTTCAAGGGTTTAATAAGCTTCTAGATTCAATAAGAAAACTTTTTTCCAAGTCATTTTCTTGGTTTGTCATTTGCATTTCTCCTTTAATTTTAAAAACTTCAGCCAGTTTCTTTTGCACATTCAATAAAGTATCCTTTTCAAAATCATTCTCTAGGCCTGTTATTTGTAGTTCTACTTTTGGTACTTTCTTTGTCTTGTCAGACAAAATTTGTTCCACATCTGTTATTCCCTCTTTAACATCTTTTGGACATAGCCCATCCATAGTGTCAGACTGCATTACTGACATGTTGATATTGTAGCTGCTATTTTCTAGCTCCAGTCTGATTATTTTGTGTCATTTTGTAAGTCTCTAACTAACACCAAAAGCAGGCACATATTTTTTCCCCTTCTACTTAATCCTCTCTAGTGTCCATTTTCTATGTAAGATCGTAAATGTGGTTATTTGTGTTATGATGGACAATAACCTAAGGTAGACAAATAAATCTGCTTCCCATGAAAATCTATTTATTTTTTGTAGCTAATTTCAAAATACTCCAATAGTCAATTTTCCAAATTTATCTGGACCTTTAATCTATAACTTTCTTAGATCAAAATCTGATTTAGCTTTTTGCTGTTTGTTTCAAATTCTTCAAGTTCTTAAGTTTATAAGTAATTTTTCTTCTGCTCAGAGTTGAAGCTGAATTCACTGAATTCCACTAAATTTTCAAAGTTGCTGTACCATGATTCTGAGCAAAGTAGCTAATCCCTTCCATCTCCTGGCGCTCAAATCCAGAGGACTGCTGTTCTGTGGTCTCCTTGCAAAGAGCAACTGTCTGGTGAACCTGTGGGGCATCTCTCATCCTCTCCATGTCTAGAGCTGTTTCAAAGAACTGGCTTACTCACCACTTTTTCAGTCTTTGCCACAGTTTTTGGCTCCACTTTTGTGGATATATACTGTATTCAGTTCGACATGTTTCCCCCAGAAGTTGCAATTTCAATTTTATTTTTTGTGCTTTTTTCCCCCTTCCTTTTTGGAGGAGGGGGTTGCCTGCCATGGAAACAAAGAAAGTTGATTGATGATGATGATAATGATGATGATGACGACGACTCGAGTCTAATTACCAATCATGAAAAAAAATTTACCCTCTCCAAATTATTTTATTTGGAAGCTTTGCAAAATATTGTATTTTATGTGTCAGCTTTTAAGACATATTTTATGCTGTTGATACATATTAAATGGTTCTTCATAAGTTCACATCTTCCCATTCTGGTTCACCAGTATTGTTTACCATTCATTGTTTCTCAAGGCCAGCATGTTGTAATGTGGGTAATCCATTTTGTGCCTTTTCTCTTGGTTAAATGCTACTAGAGATTTTTTTTAGTGTGTCCATGGTTCTGTCAAAGGGAAAGTTAGGTCTTCTATTCAATACAATTTTCTTGTTTTAATTCCTCTTTGCAAAACATCTGCTAATAATGGAGAAAGGTGTAGGAAGGAAAGACACTACAATACTGTTATTAATTCTGAAGGGGGGGAGTATATTGGTGAACTACTGTGAAGAAAATTTTAATTCTCCTTTTCCAATTCTCTATGTGATTGCTTTTAATAATTCATTTATAAATCTTTTACCACATTTCAATTTGCTCTCAATCAATAGTTCTATCCCTGTTCCATAGAGCATATAGTACTCACTAAAAATTAATAGAGGTCCCACACCCTAAAACACTTTGATGTCTTTTTCATCCTTAGTAGACCATGCTTTCACTATTTTATTGAAGTGTTTTCTTATCTATAAACTATAGTGTCTCTTGCTATTTTCTATGTATGAATGAATCCCATTGATACTTTTCCATTTCTTTCCTCTTCTTACATATTCCTGTTTGAAGGCCAACAAAAACATTTCTAGCAATCAGATATTTTCAATTTTTATTTATTTTTTCTCTACTCACAATATGAGCCAATTCCACTAAAATATTCAGGACACATGGAATCGCTTGTAAAAGTTGTGCTAGATTGTAAGTTGTAAACAACTTTCTGTAGGATGAATCTTGGAGTAAAATATGTTTAATACTAAAATATTTTATCAATACTAAAATATTTCTTCAGCATCCTATGCAAAATTTTATTTTATTTTAAAAGATGTCTTTCCTGCCTTACTTCTTAAGTGTTTTAGGAAGCTTCCAATGGTAAATTTACAATTAAAATCATATTTCTAAATTGCAACATCATATGAAACATGAAAATTGCATCAGAAAACAATATATAGCAATAAAAATATTCTAAACATATTAAAGAATTGAAAGAGCAAATAAAAATTATATACCGAATGCTTTTAGAAAAAAAGTAATATCTTTACTAGCTTCTGGGAAGTCATTGATTGAATAAAAAAGGGCATTCCTGGAAAAATATTCCAAAGCTTAACCATAATTGAGCAAAAGGGTTTTCTCCTAATGTCTTTGAGAAGTTTTTTTGAAATAAACAAGAGAATCTCCGTCCCAGATCATCTTTCTAAAAAGGCCAGCAGACTGATATAGAAGAAAGTGAGCCTTCAAATAATCTGATCCCAAGACTTGAACTAGAGGCAGGGAATTTATGGGCCCAAGAATCTTTTAGTAAGTCCCAAAACTGCTCAAACCTAGTGCTGTTGTTTGCAAACCCTCTCCCAAATCAACAACACTTTTGGAGTGAACCTTCAACATGCCATCCCAAGCTTGGTGTGGTTCTTAAGCTGACTCAATCGTAGTATGAGCCCATTGAGACATGGTATCTCTAGTTTCTCTGTCTAGAGTTATATATGGCAATAAATCGGATTTCTATCCAGATTATTGATGCTTGCTTGTTTATAGCCAATTAGTTTTAAAAGAGATTTCAAGCAGATAATTTAGGAATGCAACATGAAGAACATTTAAGCCTAACTAAGAATTATGTCATGTAAACAAGCTATTTCAGGAAATACACTTGTTACTAAATATATAGAGAAATATGCTAACTTATTCCCATTGTACTACCATTTACAGTATGTCTCATAACTGCTTCCTTCCAAACTTCCAATGCTATTGGCTATTATTTCTTGTTAACTGATAGGGAGAGAAAAAAAATTATGTTCTGAACTTTAATTCCATCATTCCATGACTGTGAAATCTATGTGTTTCGCTGCTTAATTGGGGAAACATGAATGGCTCTGAGGGGAGAACTGTTCCTCTCCCTGTCTCCCCGAAACAAAACAGACATTCCAGTTCCCCCAAAGACCTCACTGCCTTAATAGGCACATGTGGAAACTCCATACATGCTTAGCAAAAACAGAATTCTGTGAGAAAGATGAATTGAGAGAGAATCCTTCTTTATATGATTATATGAACATTTTGATGTTATTGGGTGAAATTCAAGGCTGTTAATACATGTTATTTATCTGGGTGTAATTTTTTTCCCCATTCTTTTAATCCTGTGTACAGTATGTATGATAGAATTTTAAGCTGTTCAGAGCTGATTCACAATGGGAGTGGCATGTTAGCCTTAAAATAAAACATTTTAAAAGTCGAAGGGGATGTCAGAGGAATTGCCTCCAAATGATCAAGGGAATGGGGGATTTTTCAAGAGGAGCACCTTCTCTTTGGATTCTTCTGCCCCCACTCACACACACTTTTTTCTCTTTCTAAAAGGGGTTGTCAACTATCCTTTTTTTATTTAGTTTTAATCCTTTTTCATAGGGCCTTCGGAAAGGAGGAGCTTCAGTAATGGACAGCAGGGAATATAGCTGTCATCTATTTTATTTTGACTTTATTAGATTATGATGATATATACTTTTTCTGTTATTATTATAAGCCACCTAGAATCTAGTGAGTAGGAGACATATGTATTTTGTAAACAAAATCATCTAATATGCAATATGTCAACATGCAGATGTGCACCCAGTGACATCTTTATGACATAATGCAAAAGAAAAGAAATTAGGAGGGTGTATGCAATGTAGATGACAGCTAGGATGGTGCGGTGGTTAAAGCATCAGGCTATGAGTTCTAGTCCTGCCTTAAGTACAAAGCTAGCTGGGTGACCTTGGCCAGTCACTCTCTCAACCTTAGAAAGCAGGCAGTTGCAAACCAGTTCTGAAAAACCTTGGCAAGAAAACTGCAGGGATTTGTCCGGGCAGTCACAAATTGGACACAATTTAATTGGGGGGGGGGAATGCAACATGGGTACATTTGCCATTTCAGGTGAGCTTATGAATGCTGATATGTCTCATATTCAGCTGAAAATTACTATTTGGTCAATCTTCTTATTTGGAAGAATTGCTCTCAAGAAACTGAAGTTGAACCCTGAAATCATTATATGTCTTCTGTGGAATTCTGACTCCGTATAGTATATAGTATGGCAGCATTCATGTAGACTATAGTGCCATGAATCAGTCTATTCCCAACCCCTCTCTTTTATATCTCTTTACCTATACATTCATTGTTTCCTCATTTACACTATACTATAAAATAATTTCCATGAAAATTCAGATTTAACTATTATCAACACATATGCCATCTTAATCACAAAGTCACTCTTCATAGCTTATACAATAGGATTTAAAAAGCAAATTAAAATTGACAAATAAAAATAATGAAACAACAAAATCAACAGCTTTTCTAAATACATTTTCTTCCAAGTTAAAGATACATAGATGCACCCAGACATGGTTAGAGCCAAACATAGAGACAAAACATTTGAAAAAAACAGAATCTACTAGACAACCAATTTCTCGTTTCCTTATTAAAGCTGGGAAGTATTCAGTGCACAAAGCATTCTTAGTGGAAATACTTTACAAGAACAGAAAAGGAGCATCTGTGAAGACAAAGATTTAAGGATACTTAGTAAATGTATAATTCCAAGCATGTGTCCTCGGATGCTTGGAGAAGCTCAAGAAGATAGTTCAATGGGAATTAGTCTGCACAGAATACAGATCCAAGTGTTTGTGAATATCATAGCAATAGCAATAGCACTTAGACTTATATACCGCTTCATAGTGCTTTACAGTCCTCTCTAAGCGGTTTACAGAGTCAGCATATTGCCCCCAACAATCTGGGTCCTCATTTTTACCGACCTCAGAAGGATGGAAGGCTGAGTCAACCTTGAGCCTGGTGAGATTCGATCTGCCAAACTGCTGGTAGCTGGTGATCAGCAGAAGTAGCCTGCAGTACTGCACTCTAACCACTGCGCCACCACGGCTCTTTTGAGATGGGTACAGATTTGACATTACTCATAAACGTTGCTCTAAGGAGACCATATGCTAAATAAATAAATGAGGAGGCAGTAGAGAAGAAGGAAGAGTTCCACTATAATTTTAAGGAGCCAAGAGAGGTAATTGAAGCTCTCTCCCACTGAAGCTCTTCTCTGCTTCCCTTCGGGGTAATGGATGCTCAGTGCCTTCACCTGTATGAATCAAATCATTTGGTTACTGAAGAATCTTCTTGGATGAGAAGCGAAACGTCTTCAAAGAAAAACCAGAAAGTCCAGTTGCCTCTTGAAAAAGCACCTTTGGGACAACCATGACCTGGATGACTGAGAATCTCCATAGACAAATAATTTGGCTACCTTCTTTCCCCTTTTCCTAGAGTTTCACTTCGGATATCTGCAGCATGCTGCTTGTGGATATGGGAAATGATGTGGTTTCCCCACCCAGTCTTACTTTCCTCAGATGAAGTGGGAGGAAGTCAAGGCTGAGAACTATTCTCTGTTTCTCCTTCAGCTCCACTGGCAGCTAACTGCACCCAGTGATGAATGAGCTCATTGCTGGGTCCTGCACAGGTTCCTCCACCGCAGATTGAGAATATCTAATAAGGCTGCCTCCATTTTCACCAGCATTCTTGCCTGGCTGTGTATTTTACTAACTGCTCCAGAGTAAAATAGGACCACAGCTCCAGGATGGTGTGTTCATGAAAGAAAGGATTTGGGGGGGGGGGAAGGGATTTGGGGGGGGGGAGGAGAGAAATAGAAAGATAATAAGAGAGCAGGGTAGGAGATAATGTCAGAAGCCTTGTATGAAGAAAAATCTCACAGATTGAGGGATTTCGATGCTGTTGTTTCAGTGTAGAAATGCCAACATCAATCATGCAGGAGAAACATTTTGCAGGAGCTAAATTTCATCTATAATACATTAGTAGTGGTCTGTTGAATAAGAACCTTCTTGTGGATTAAAAGGTTCTTGCAAAGGGTCCCCCTATAGTTACCCTAAACTTTTATTTGGCTTCAGGTTCCTGTTGCTTAGAAGAAATGAATTGGAAAGTTAATGCTGATTTGAGAATTCTGGGAATTAAAATCCACAACTTCTTAAAGTTGCCAAGGTTGAGAAATCCTGGTCTATTCAGTGAATAAAGATGTTGTAAGACCAATATACAGCGAGGCTTAAGATAGAGGAAGTCCCTTGCCTTTTGTCTTCATGTGAGCAAACGTGAAGAGATAATCTTGCATTATAATTTCCACACCAAGAACTAAGGCTAAACATTTGAGAATGGTTTAAAATGGTAGAACACTATTGCTTGTTCAAAAGTTATTAATCATGGTTTCTCAGGTTATATTCCAAAAGATTTCTTGGTAAATTTGATACTTCACAAAAGGAAGAACAAAGCAATGGGCTGCACAGTTCAGAAGTTTATTTATATGGAAAGTATCTTTTTCTTTATCTGCTCTTATACTGTAAGTCTGTTCTATGTTGCTTTTATGTGTTTGTGTGACATAGTTCTTTTTTCACAGATTATAGAAAGTAGGGATACAAAAAAAAAAGTTCGCATCATATTTTTCATGGGACATTAGATCCATGTAAGGATCTAAGGGACATTAGATCCATGTAATCCATGTTTTTTTTCTTTTACAATTAATTTTTAATTATTCATTGATCCAGTCTGAATTAAGTTTCCCTGAAGATATGATAGGAGCAGACTGGTTGAGAACACTCTAAGCAAGATGGACTTTTGAAAAACAAGCCTACCACAATAATCGGGGTTAACAGCTTCCCACTTATATTAAATTAACTAACACTTTAATGCAATATATGTAATTTAATGTGATTTTAATTCTAATGGTGCTGTTGCTTTTTGCATCTGCATTCGTTTTCACATTTGCATATATAATCATGCAAACAATGCAAGTAAACTTTCAAACTATGGGAAAATGCTGTAAGGGTTGATCTTTAAACCTGATATCTAAAGGCCAGGTGGCCTCTATGGATGCCTAGATATAAATGAATTATATGACTCTATCATGAACTCACTTTTCTACAAGACCATGAAGTACAGTTTTATAAAACCAAGCTTGCAGATTATAAGATTACTGAAAAGTAAAATGCAATTCTACAAGTCTTTTATTCTACAGATTTGCAAACAGAGCAAGCACAGAGGAGCCATCAGTAAAATCAAACTAATTCCATGTCTGCAAATTATGCTGTGTGAATTGGACTTCACACAGCTGAGTATATCAGATATAAAGGAAGAGTTGTCCCTAAACTTAGGACAGCTGTCTCCCTATTGGAAATGCTAAGTTCAGTATTGTAAAACAGCCTTTCTTCTTTGATGCTGGAATTTATTTTGTTTTTATTATAAGAGCTGATGTTATTTCCAGGAAACAGTAAAGTGACACATATGAATGCTTATAAAAGTTTTTGCTTCTGTGTGTGCTTTGCTTGGTAGGAGATCAATAGAAAAGCTGAAGTCTAGGGATGCCATGTGAATCCCCTTTGCATTAAAATGGACCCTAGCAAGATTCCAGAAACATGATAATTCTTCCTTATTTGGTTTCAGTCCCTGAGAAGCTTTTCTATCCTAAGTAGCAGTCATGCAATCAAGGGAGACTTCCTTAAGCTCTATTTAAAAGAGCAGAAGCAAGCAAGTGAAGAGAAAAACAAGAGTACAACCTGCTTGAAGATGCATGAAGAAGAACATAGTTACTCAAGGAGCTTGGAGTTTAATCATCTTGAGAAATAGCACCCTCTGTAAATTATACAGCTGAATTGCAAACTAGAATTGATATAAAAGATTAGCAATACTTGTGCTGCTTTTAAGTATTAATACAGAGTGGGCCAAGGATTGTATACTAAGACTGTTGCATAGAGGCAAAAGAGCACTGATATTTCACTTCATACATGCAAACTATTTCTTCAATCAGGATCACGCAGTTCCAAATTGCTTGTTAAACTACAGGAAACAGGTACAGACTATTTGGAGATGGTACAATGTTTATCAGAGAGACAGGATTGCAGGGGTGGGATTCAAAATTTTTAGCAACCGGTTCTCTGCCCGGTTGCTGGGTGGACGTGACCATGGTGGGCGTGGCCTACTCGGCCTCATGCACCATGGTGGGGTGTGTGTGTGTTTTCGCCCTCCCAAGGCTCCAGAGGCTTTCCTCGAGCCCTGGGAGGGCGAAAATGGCCACCCCCAGACTCTGGAGGCCGTCCAGAGGCCAGAAACGGGCCCGTTTCCGGACTTCCGGGAGGCCTATTTTTCACCCTCCCCAGGCTCAAGGCTTTCCTCGACCCTCCGGGAAGGCAAAATGGCCTCCCCTGGGCTCTGGAGGCCCTCCGGAGGCCGGAAACGGGCCATTTCTGGAGTTCCAGAACTTCCACCAGGCCCATTTTTCGCCCTCCCAGAGCCTCCGTGCGGGCCCTGCACTTACCTGGCATCCAAAACGGCTGCGTGGAGACTCCTGGGAGAGGTAGGGCGGGGTGGGCAGGACCAGCCAGTCCTTGCAACTACCGGTTCGGCGAACCAGATGTAAAATTAGTATCCGGTTCACCCGAACCGATCCAAACTGGCTGAATCCCACCCCTGAGGATGAGTGGAAAAAAGTCTTGTCTTTCTCCTCCCTCTTTATTTCCAATCCAAATCAGAGACCTCTTAATTTCTATTAAAAACTTAAATAAGCATACAAAATGTATATGCATAAGATCCTGTATCAGAAGGATCTTGACCATGTGGTGTCTAAAAGTGGCTATTTGAAACAACTACAACATGTAGAGGTAGCTATGTTCATCTTTTGCAGCTCCCCCCCCAAAAAAAATATTTAATCACCACACATCTTGAGTGTACACGTACTTCTGAAACTCTGAATTAGTGGGTTGTGGACAACAATAAGTTGACCTGCAAGACAGTCTCTAGATTAAAGACCGTAGACTGAGTAGACCAGTTTAAGCATGTCTGTGATACAATTAGGAAAGGGATTGCTGCATGTGACACATGTACAACTAAGGCTAGTAACCTTCTCTACGTAGTACTAATAAAAGTATTAAATGAAAACCTTGACTCACTGAAGCACAGGTGTCAAACTCGATCGCGTCTCGTGACGTATCGTGATGTTTTTTTGCCTTTGTGGAGCTGGGGTGGGCATGGCCTGCAAATGGCGCATCTGGCACGTGGGCCACCGATAGCCATATAGAAGTCAGTATCTATGAACTTCAGTCCTGCTCAGATTTTGGCTCTTTAGCAAGTCATTAAGAAATCTATGAATACAGGGAAAATTATTGTGTATTTGTTGATATAGAGAAAACATGGGATAAAATGAATAGGCCTGAATTAGGACATGTTTTGCATAATTATAGAGAGATAATTGCTGAATAATATAAATCATGAGTGCTTAGTGAATGGTTCAAGACTGGGCAGGGAATAAGACAAAGGTGTTTCATATCCCCTTGTTTGTTTAATATATGGATAAATATTGTGGTTGTGGTAAAGATGTCTTGATTAGGAGTGTAAGTGCATTATACACAGGCAGTGACATGTTGCTGGATAAAAATCCAAATGTTTTGCTATGAATATTAGAAATACTGCTTGATGAATTTAGAAGTATGAATCTGAAAATTAACATATCAAAGACTAGGATGGTTGTTTGATAATGAAAACGAAATAGAATGATGGCTCAGTGGGTAGATTGGTATCAGAGGACAATTTGTTTTTAGGTTGGTCAGATAGTGCTTCAACTTCATTTTATTTTCAGCAAAGTTGGAGACCAAGAAGAGAGATATGGTCTAGGGAGGAAATGGCTCATCTCATTAGTCAGGCAGATATAAGGACAAATATACATGCGCTTATGAGCAAGAGTAAAGGGGACTCTTTCTCACCACTGTGTGGTTCTGACTTTTTCTCATCCTTTAATTCTGCACCACGGTTTAATAAATAAAAATGGATAAATGGAAGCATGCCTACTTACAGTATCTCCCTAGATATACCCATTGTATTTGTAAATCCTAGCTTAGCACCATGTGTGAATCAGGGCACTATGGGTTCTATAACACAACTAAAAGAAAGCATGGCATAGAGTTATAGGTGAACAAAACCAGTGTGACAACTTCAGTTCAGTCCAAATCTCTCAAGAGAAATTCACAACTGCAGGTTGAATTAAAATGGGGAGAGAGTTGAGGGAAGGAAGGATCAGACCACAGACATTTGTCCCAAAGTTGATCAGTTCTTATAGATATGCATTTAAGTGCACAAGACAAGCTGGGATTGTCCATGTTGTCTTAATATGAGGAGCCCTGGTGGCACAGTGGTTAGAATGCAGCATTGCAAGCTAACTCTGCCCAGAACCAGAAGTTCAATCCTGACCAACTGAAGCTTGACTCAGCCTTCCATCCTTCCGAGATTGGTAAAATGAGGACCCAGATTGTTGGGGGCAATATGCTGACATTGTAAACCGCTTAGAGAGGGCTGGAAAACACTGTGAAGCAGTATATAAGTCTAAGTGCTATTACTATTGCTATTAATATGGACTTTCTGAAAACACTACAGTTTTGATAAATGAATACGTATAAATGCAAAGTGTGCTTGTGACAAAACAACATTAATATTGTGTAAATCAGGATTAAGTCCAGCTTTTTGTCTGCATATAACACAGTGGCAAATAGAACATCTGCTCCATAATTTTATGAAAGTACTTACTATATTAATTACAAACTTCTTATAATCTATTCGATAGAAACTATAGCCCAAATACATTAGTAGGCTGAGTTTTCATTATTACAGAAGTTAAAAACAATTGCTACTTTTAAAATTTTAGTTTATAAACTTGTGAGACTCTGAGGACTCAGCATCCTTTTCCATATTTTAGAATTTAGCACTAGGTCAAGCATATGCAGGAATGTGCCAAATACCAGCAACTTTTACTCTGAATAAACAACTCCTAATTGACAAAAAAAAGAGAAGATATACTTGAAATACAAAGCTCATAAAATTTCTTCAGCATTCAGATTCCATAACCATCTACTCTTATCTAATTCAATCTTGCCTTATATCTCTGAATCACAGCTGAATCACAGGGACTTGCCCCCTAAATCCATTTCTGTGAAGAAGATGGAAAAGGGCATGTTACAGGAATACCTCCTGACTGACTTGAAGGTACCTCAAAGCTATGAACTTCGCTTGACACCCATAACCCGATTTGGGATGGGGGACATCGCTACTCGCATCATCCACTATATAGAACGTGAGTGTCTCTTTCTCTCCATTACTTGACAGTTTTTGAACCCCCCAAAGGCAGGTATTAACTGAAGGAAATGTATTTCTTTTGACAAAGTCTTAATAGACCTGCATTATTCAGAGAAACGTTTTCCCACTGATCTTCCCCATATATATATTGAACAACAAATCTCAAAATTTTCTGGTGGGAAATTGTAAGAGTTATATCTCAACATCTCCAGAGATCAAGGTGATTTTTTAAATATCATATGCAATATGTGCTACCCAGACTATCTTCCAAGTAAACTGGTCTCAGTGTTTGATCACCATCACCAAAGCAGCAGTTAATGTGAAACGTGTCATCAGTTTGCTCCCAACTATTAGGTTACGTGGTGATTTGTATCCATGAATCATTTTTCAGTGGGAAATGAATAAACAGTACATAGTTCAATGACCAAATAGCATCTTCGGTAAGTGTATTCAATTTAGAAAGATACCATCAATCAAATCTTTATTATGATCATAGACCACTGAAAGGTACAAGGTCCAGAAGAATTTGTGAGCCTTGACTTTAGTTTCTAATGGATATCAAACCTTTTTCTATCACACATTTTACTGATCTGTTAGTATGGAATATAAAGTTGGACATCGTTTCAAGGTTGACTCAGCCTTCCATCCTTCCGAGGTGGGTAAAATGAGGACCCAGATTGTTGGGGGCAATATGCTGACTCTGTAAACTGCTTAGAGAGGGCTGTGAAGCACTATGAAGCGGTATATAAGTCTAAGTGCTATTGCTATTTTATGCAAGCATACTATATAGCATTTTAATGGGAAAACAAGGGGCATCAAATTCTTTAGACATGGAGCTTTCTCCTACAGGATTTAATCCTCTCCCAAACTTCTTTTCATATAAAATTTAGTCTAATGACATGACAGAAGGTACAACCTTTCCCAAATATTGGCATCCATTCTTTCAAGTTTTCTTAATTCCCACCCAGTTCCATGAAAGAATGGGATTCTTTGATGTTTTCAATCCCGTGTAAACCACCCAGAGTTGCTTGATGAGTGGATAGATGGATGAAAAATAAATAAACATAATACATTTCTTATTTCTCAAAAAAAAAAAAAACCCGCACAATTTCTTGTGGCCAGTATCTGTTGGTGCAATTTTCAAGGTTTAAATTGTAAATTGTCTGCATTCAATCTCAACTTTCAATCTGCCCAGGAACAAAAGGATACAGGTATTTAATCAGATCAAATCCAGGTACTTGGTTTTTTTTCTCTTACATCTTTAAATGTGTTAATATAAAAGTATTTTTATAAATCTATTTCTGTTTCCTTTCTCAGCAATCAGCTACCCTAACCCAGTAGGTAAGTGATTATTCCCCAATGCTTTCTTTATCTTTTTATGTATCCTGCTTCTTAGAATTGAAGTGGAATCTTAATAGTGAAAAACATACTTTGAAACTAAAATTTATTGAAAATCCTTGCTTACCACATATAGTAAAATAAATTTAAAACACCTAGAGTAATTTTCACTTATACCAAGCCACTATTTGTTTTCTGGATCAATGCCACTTTTATATGTTTTACATTTCTTCTTATTCAAGAAGAAATTCTTTTAAATGTATCTAATAAATGAAGTGTTTTTCAACAAAGAATCAGCTGAGCCAGAGAATACAGCCAGACATAAAGAAAGATGCTATATGCATACAGTATGATGTATGATGTATGCAGTGCCTAATCCTACTTAGAGGTAGGATTAGGATTTAAATAAAAAGTAACAGGAAAGTAATGAAGACCCAGAAAAGACAATTTAATCTATTTGTGTTGAGCACTACTTTATTGCTCAAGCATATTTCACAGCAATCTTCTCAGACTGGCAGTTTGCCCCCAGAAAGACTAGGTAAGGTTCAACAGTACTCAAGGAGAGTCAGACCTTGCCTTCTTGTGTCTACATAACAATTCCAGACTAATCCTCCACTTGATCCCTCCTCCTGAATGTGACAGTCTCTCTCCGACAACTTGATCATAAGAAACTGACCATTAGATGGCAGTAAAGAGTCAGTTTTCTTGCCATCTAATGGTTGTTGAGACTGTTACAGCCCAGATTACGGTAGCTTTAACTTTTCTGAGGTTACACTCTTAATCCATCAAGCCAGAGGTGGGTTCCTCCCGGTTCACACCGGTTCTATAGAACCGGTAGTAAACCGGTGGTGATGTCACGGAGCCGGTTCTGTTGGTGCCGGTCCGTGGACAACGCCATCTTTTTTGGGGATTATTTTTTATTTTTGAAAAAAAAATGTTTTGGAATTTTTTGCTGGTTTTTGCTTCTGCGCATGCACAATGCGCGTGCAATGCATCCGCAATGCGCGCAGCCATGCAGCATGGGAGGAAGCGAACCGGCGGCAAGGTAAGTTAGAACCCACCCTTGCATCAAGCCCCACTGTTGTGTAATGATATTGGCCACACATCTCCAGAATTCCATCACCTGCTGCTGAATCCTTTTAACTAGAGATCTACAAGCAAATCATTTATTTGTACCCACTCTATTTGTTATGCCAGTGAATATGAATGTAGTTAATCTAAGAGGAGGATGCCATGCAGAATTATCTGAACTTGATCCAAGGCTCTGACCCACCACACACAGACCACACCTATAAAGGCTACAGCCTTTAGTGTATTTATTTGGAAATAAATATACAGCTACATAAAGATCAATAGGAAGAGAAGAGTCACAATATTCTCGTCAGGCTTAACTTCTTACATGAGTCAGGTTCTTGTTTCAGTTGTATGGTTCACTTGCAAAAAAAATAAATAAATCCGAAATTGAATCACAGAAAGAAAAGAAAGTTGATGTTGGTGGTATTGCTGTTGTTGTATATATGTAGTTATTTACAGATCTACTTATCATCTAGGAAAGCCAACATTTGCTCTGGTACTTAATGCTAGAATCTCACTCTATTCATAATGTATGTATTGATTTGCCTTGAACTATAAGCTCTCATTATCTTCAAAATGCCATGTCCCCAGAGTTTTGAATGGACAGAGTGATTCTAAAGGGAAATGATTATTTGGGACATTTCAGGAAACTGTGGAGTTTGGCTATAGAACTGTGCTCTCCAAATAATGTTAACTCTTTATTATTTATACAAATAGAAACTAGGCTAGAATAATAATGGGGAATATGGAATAGTCCATTATAGAGTGTTGACTTTGAATAATATTTTACATATAAAAATTATCTTTGTGTATGAATAATTTAGAAAAACAATACATACTTCTGTTTTGCTGAGGATTCCTTAGTCCTTTAAAAAGTTATAAAATACTTCTTAATATCAAAATTGATATCTATGTATATTTATGTATTATCTATCTATCTATCTATCTATCTATCTATCTATCTATCTATCTATCTATCTATCTATCTATCTATCTATCTATCTATCTATCTATCTATCTATCTATCTATCTATCTATCTATTTATCATCTTTATTACACACCCAACTAAGCCAATCATATTCTTGGCTATCCAAGAATCTTTAGTGGCATCCTCCTTAAATAAGCCTCTTAAATAAGCAAAAGAGGGTAGTTCATTCTAAGATATGATTAGCTCCATCGCTGGAGGGTTTTAAGCAGGGGTGAAATCCAGCAGGTTCTGACAGATCCTACAGAACCGGTAGTGGACATTTTGAGTAGTTCGGAGAACCGGTAGCGGAAATTTTGAGTAGTTTGGAGAACCGGCAAATACCACCTCTGTCTGGCCCCAGAGTGGGGTGGGAATGGAGATTTTGCCCCTGGAGTGGGGAGGGAATGGAGATTTTGCAGTATCCTTCCCCTGCCATGCCCACCAACCCACACCCACCAACCCCCCCCACCACCAAGCCACACCCACAGAACCAGTAGTAAAAAAAATTGGATTTCACCACTGGTTTTAAGAAGAGATTGGACATTTATCTGAAATGTTACAGCAGTGATGGCGAACCTTTTTTGGTTCGCGTGCCAAAAGGGGGTGGGTGCGCGCGCTAGCGCATGCGCACATGCCCACACCCATTCCTTCCCCCCATGCATGCACACAACCCCCCGCTCTGCCCCCTGCGCATGTGCACAAGCTCCCCGTGCATGCACAAAGGCCTCACTGAAGCCTTGGATGGTGAAAAACGGGCAAACGGGCAAACCGGAAGTTCGGAAAAATGGACTTCCGGTTTGCCCATTGGGCCGTTTTTCGCACTCCGGGGCTTCAGGAAGCTTCCCTGAAGCTTCCGGAGTGTGAAAAACGGCCCAACGGCAAACCGGAAGTCCGTTTTTCCGAACTTCCATTTTGCCCGTTGGGCCGTTTTTCGCACTCCGGGGCTTCAGGAAGCTTCCCTGAAGCCTCCGGAGGGCAAAACGGCCTTCCCCAAGGCCAAAAATCAGCTGGCCAGCACGCGCTGGAGCTGACATAGGGCAACACCTCGCGTGCCCTCTGATATGGCTCCACATGTTACCTGTGGCACACGTGCCATAGGTTCGCCATCACTGTGTTACAGGATTTCCTGCTTGAGCAGGGGGTTGGACTAGAAACCTCCAAGGTCCCTTCCAACTGTGTTATACTGTTATTATGTTAAGATTTGAATTCAGGGCCTTGGATTCTACTACCACAGAGTAGCCTGCATCAAACTGAAAAACTTTTTCCTTTCAACATGCTTCAGTTTCTTGGTTCCCACAATGTAATTGCTGCTGCATTTCTCATTAATATGGTTGACCCTTCCATTGAATCCCTTGTGGGAAATGAGAGGGGGAAAAGTTAGCATAATGTGTCCCTGGATTCTGTAATGTGTCTCTGGATTCGGAAGCACGGAATGAGCATTTCCGAACCGGTAGGGAAGGTAAGTAGATTTCACCGCTGTGATAAGGTCTGTACTGCAGTAAATTTCTTGAAGGACTAATGCCTGGACTTTTTGGTGGGTGAATGCAATTAATGCACAAGAGGAAAACAAAGAGGGGGTTTTCGTGACAAGGAGTCTGTTTCTTGTTTCTGCTAAGGCTGGGTCAGAACAATTTCCATGGATCAGAGTGAAAGGCAAAGATTAATTTGCCTATGGTAAGATTAATTCCTATGGTAGCCTGATGTTAGGGACACATAATGCTGATTAATCTATAGACTAGGAAATAACATTTCCTAAAATTTCATCATCTGTTTTCTCTTTGGTTAGTAAGATTTTTCTGCATTATTAAGGCTTGCATGTCATATAATGCTAGACATGTGGTATCTGACCACATACATTGTGGAAGCTATGTAGTTAATGGAGTGTTATTTTCCAGACACTTTGTGATGATATGAGAACTAAATTTAATTTTGAATGTTTGCCTCCGTTCTTGATTTGACTGCTCCTTACTAGTTTTTGATCATAAAAGTTCTGAGAATCTTCCCTTCCTGGGAAGGCATTAATACCAGAATTAAAGCCTATTACACCCTCTTTCTATTGCCCTCTTAAACTTTTAATTAGCTCTACTTGTGAGTTTTTAAATAGATATTGTGTCTCAGCCTAGAAGTCCTAAGTAAATGGTGAAAGGAATGATTTGTCTGTGCTGGCTACATTATGGTCTTACATGTAAATAATTGTATAAAATGACCAAAAAAATGCTGTTGCATGTCTGGTGGACCCACATACGGGGAAAAAAATTCAGTTTGTAGATAGATGTATGGTTTGAACCTTTTACATTCTTTTATGTGCTATGTTCTTTCATCTTCATAAATGAGCTTGCAGTTGAACTAATTCCAGACCACTTGCTATAAAACACAGATTCTGCAAAAGCAGACACCAGCCTTAAGATGGAAAACAGCTTGAAGTAAAGGGAAAGTGTACAAATAATCAGTTAAAAGACAAAGGTACATTGACAAGTGTCTGTGCTTACCTAAACAGCCAACAGACAATAGAAGTTGTCAGCTTTGGCACTGATAATAAATTATTTAGCAGAACTGTTGTGGGTATGAATGGGAGCTTCCACGTCTTCTCCTCCCTTATAGTAAAAAAGCAAAAATTAAATCACAGAAATTGTTGGGTTTCAAAGAAGATAGAAAGGGCCACCAGTGGCGTGTCCTCTATTTCTGGCCACACAGAGAGGACTATTTGTCCTGTTCGTTGCAGCCTAATGCTTGCATGGTGGGAATGAGTGCTGATCAGGCAGAATCTAAGGTTTCCTGTTGAAAACACAGTTTATTACTTAATAGGTATGCCCAAATTTGGTTCCATTTCATTGCTGTATCTTTACTTTTCCTTCTGTGCAAAGTTAAACTTTTATATTAGTTTAATTTAGCATTGGCAATAAATTCAGTTTAGAATTGAAATCAGTGAAATTAAAGTGGAAGATGCAAACTGAAGTCTTCTAGTTGAGCAAAGCTTCTGGTGAGATTTTTCTTGAGAGAAGTAGTGAAGTCTACAGTCTAGCCTACAGCCCTGGGAATTTCTGGGGAACCCTTATGGAAATATTAACTAGACTTTACCCTACTTAGCTTCTCCAAGAAATTTTCTAGTGCCATACATGGACACAAAACAAGTAGTGACAAATTCTGCTTTGTTGAAGGCACTGGGAAGGAGGAAGAGTGCTTTTATCTGATAATGTTCACAAAAATCAACCGATAATGGCAGGGTTTCTTGTAGGAAGTGGGATTATAGCTTATCCGCTTAGAAATTCAAAATTAATGCATCATCTATAGCTGAGGTTATGCAGTGGGATTGGCTGAAATGAACAAGCCTCCCTCACAACTTTTAAAGCCATTCTGTGCCTTAATCCATACAGCTGCAATTGGAGTTCAATCATCTTCATGCCAATAATGTGTTGGAAGCAATGTTCCCTCTGACATTGAAAATCGCTGCGTGGCAGTTGGAAACTACTGCGCGGCGATTTCCTGTCATGTGTGCGGCCGCGCAGCTTAGAGAGAACATTGGTTGGAAGATCTGTTAAAAAGCTCACTTCTGTCCCAGCATCTCAGACCTGGACCTAAAACAGATTGTTTTTGTGATTTCCAGATCTGCGTGCATGTTCTGCTTCTTCTCCAGTTACAGATGCTGGGCAGTCCCCAGCACTCAGCATTATAAACTGTGGCTAATTTGGATTAGGATGCTAATTAGAAATGAATGGACCGCGTAGAGAGCACTTAGTCAGGGTTAATTAGCGGTTAAGTGTCCAGCCAAGCTCCCTTTGGCTGCTGTGTTTACTTCACTGGCAGGAGTTTCACCAGCCAGCTGAGTTTTCATGAGGTCTTCCAGTGCAAGTGCTCAGCAGAGCTTCACCAGGGGCTGCCCTTCAGTTCTAATCAATAAATTACTTTAAGCTGGTCCTTCACATCCAGCCCAGAGCCAAGCTGAATGAGCACACACTGCGTGCCCATTTTATTGAGTTTAAAACTAAGCCCTGTTCTAACTTGAGAGAAATGGATGTGGGATAAAATGAAGGAGGCCAAAAACAGGCCGAGAAAGAGGAAAGGTGTACACATCTGCTTCAATATTCCAAAAAAAGGTCTTGACACTCATAAACGCACAATCTAATGCAGGAAAATGTGATATGCATAGAAGCCCTTCTCCCCAGTTTTCCATCGTTCCACGGGTATTCAGTTTAAATAAAGAGATTCTGCCACCCTCCTCCCCACTTCCTAGGTCACAAGCATCAGTGAGTATTAAACTACTTGAGACCAGGAAAAAAAATTACTAACCTCACTTACAATCATGGCACCCGTTGGTTGTTTTTTTTAAGACTTCGCATTCGATTGTTTTGCTTTGTACATTTTTTTTTAAGGCTCTGATCCTTTTATTCAGGGCTGTTCTCTTATTGGATTATCTTTCTTTATGCGCTCCATATAAGATCAATTTCCATCTCTTTCCACTACCTTATGTTTGAGTATCAAGTTAGATTTTTTTCATCCAGTCCTGGATTGATGGGGTATAACGTATGTAAAGAAATTTGCAAACCACTATTTTCCTTTCAGATTATGACACTTTAGGCGTCACCTTAGGCCATTGGGTTTATTTCTTGAGGTATTTTTGTGCCAGCTTCCTGAGAATTATGGAGGTATTATCTGAGAATTCAGAAAAAACAATATCATATATTAAAGCTTTTTTTTTTTTAAGAAAAATGCTGAAACAATACTCTTAAAATACACTTTCTGGAGTCAGTGGAACCAATCACAGCTCTAAAGGTTCATTTTTGGGGTCATCGAAGAAAGCTTTTTCTGGTTTAGCTGAAAAGTAAGTCTGTAAGAAGTTATTCTCTTTCTTCTGCAGACTTTAATAACATGGCAGGTTCAGAACAGAACAGAATGACAGGTTCATACAAAATAGGAAGCCCTTTAGACAGATAAAATCATGAATACAATTGACTAGCAACCAGGGGTGAAATCCAGCAGGTTCTGACAGGTTCTGGAGAACCGGTAGCGGAAATTTTGAGTAGTTCGGAGAACCGGCAAATACCACCTCTGGCTGGCCCCAGAGTGGGGTGGGAATGGAGATTTTGCAATATCCTTTCCCCCAGGAGTGGGGAGGGAATAGAGATTTTGTAGTATCCTTCCCCTGGAGTGGGGTGGGAATGGGGATTTTGCAGTATCCTTCCCCTGCCACGCCCACCAAGTCACGCCCACAGAACCGGTAGTAAAAAAATTTGGATTTCACCACTGCTAGCAACATAGGATTTTTTTTTAATTAGATTGGCATTATTACATCAATTAACAGCTAATTTGTCACATTTGTAACATTTAAAATTCTGGATTGTCTTCAAGAATAACCATCCATAAAATATGTTGCAATAACATAGATATGATATAAAAGGAGCCTGGGTAATCATTGTGAAATTATACTAACTGTAGCTAGTATGCTAAATGTGGCTATGAAAATGACTGTAAATCATCATCCCAACCGAGTTCAGAAATTGTCAGTAAAATAATATGATTAATTTACAAATTAATAGTCTATTAAATAGCTAAACAAGGAACTTGAAATAGTAGCTTGGGACTACAGCAAAAGATATAAAGGCCAACTTCATTTGTTCCTTCCAGCTATACTTCACATCCCGGTTTTCTTCTTCATATCAATGGAGTTTGACATTATCCCAAAGCTGATCGCAGTTTTATCCATTTTTTTTTCTTTTGATTTTGCCCAGCATGTCGACTTCCTCCCAGTTTTGTGTAAGGTTATCTAGCCCTTTTGAGTCTCTTCTATGATCAATTCCATTCATAAGCAGCAAGCGGTCAATGAATATTCAAAATTGGATTATGTAGCACCAAACATCGAGGAGCTGGACTCCAACATAAGTATGCATGCTTCCCCATAATCTGAGCTAGGGGTGGGTTCTAACTTACCTCGCTGCCGGTTCACTTCCTCCCACGCCGCGTGGCTGCGCCGCGTGGCCGCGTGCATGCACGCATGCACAGTCCAAAAAAAATAAAAATAAAAAAAGCCAAAAACAAGATGGCGACACATGCGCAATGCCGGAAACTCGGCTTCAGCACATACGCAGAAAAAGAAAAAAAATAAAAAAAAATAAAAAAAATAAAAAAAAAGATGGCGGCGCCCATGGACCGGCACCGACCGAACCGGATCGGTGACATCATCGTGACATCACCAGAGGGTCGCTACCGGTTCGGGAGAACCGGTCCGAACCGGAAGGAACCCACCTCTGATCTGAGCTGCTAAAAAGCTGGAGTAGGGACATTTTAATAATCTTGGCTATAGGGAGCCAAAGCTATTGAAAACTAGTTACCGAATGAACGTGCCTATATGATGATCCTTACATCTATAATTAGTTTGCTAAGTTCATTTATAGATTCACTATTGGAAGATTTACAGAGGAGCCAAACCTGTGAGGATGCTGGAAACAAGGCGTGTATGCTTATCCTTGCTTTTTTATTCCTTGTGGGTGAAGACTGAATAGAATATATTTGTGCATGGCCAGCAGCAGCGTTTTGAAGTGCTTGGAAAGTCATTGGGGAAATGTTAAAAAATATCACAACAAATCCACATGTTGTCTAGATCCATTCATCAAACAAATATGATCACAGTGTGCTTTGTTAACTCATCTATAAACAGGCAGGACATTTTTCAATGTATAGATTTTTACACTCTCCCATATTTATTTTAAAGCTGAAGAAAAAGGCAGGGCTGTTAATTAGTTTTTGTGACTTCTTGCTGGCTTCAGTTTGTGGATAGGAGATGCAACTTGTTCCATGAATTAGTGTTATTCTCTCAGTGTAGAAGTATCATTATTACAAGGAAGTTATTTTTTTGTCTCCTGTATACTCCACCAGACAAGATCATGTTGGAATGATCTACTTATTAGGCACCTTACCTGCCTACAGGTAACACCTGCCACTTTGAAGATGAGAAGATCTGTGGTTATATTCAGGACACAACAGACAACTTTGATTGGATTCGTCAAAGCAGTCTAACCCATGATCCGAAGCGCACTGCCAACACAGGCCCCACCATGGATTTCAGTGGGACACCCGAAGGTGAGTAGGCCGCCAGTTTCCTGGTTCAAAGTTATGCCCTTTGCTTTTTCCTATTCCTGCCTTGTCTCTGATGTCTAACAAAGGAGAGAGGAATTCCCCATTTCATAAGTACTTACAAAATGGTATTTGTCATCAGTCTCATGCAAATGGCCATCTGGCATCTTTCTACTTATTTTGAATCTACAGCTCCAAATGTCTGTCTAGTACACAACAAACCTCTGTCTCTTGAATCCTTGCAGCAAGCTGGAATAATTTTAGCAATTTTTGTTGAGAATGAAACTTTTCAATTCAATTCTTAGTTTTTGCCATCACCCACCAGTTTGCCCCTTTCCTTCTTCCTACCTGAAATCTTCAATCTTTAATTTGCATAGTTTGCAATATTGAGAATTTGCAGAAGATAGAACTACTGCCGCCTCTGGATTTTTCCAGATCTTTTCTAAGAACAATTTGTTTACTATATGATGCTACACTATTTACTATATTATGCTTCATCTTAAGATACGATAACAAAATATATAAATATCATAAAATATATAAAACATAGCTTTGTATACACACTCACGTGCATGTGCATGCACACGGACTCTCTTGATCTGTATTAGACATGAGGCAGCTAATTTGCATGTTCTTATTCACATTAAATAACCAATTAAAACTCTCACAGCTTTGTTTAGAGGAATCAGGAGAACATTAGTCCTTGTTACTGGCTAATTACTGCTGCCAAATGTCCTTGTTTCATTGATGCATGCACAGAGGAAAGAAGCAAGTGGGAAAACAAGTTTAAACATTCTAAAATGTCTGTCTGACTTCTGGAGCAAGAGTCCAATGAAGCCTCCAGAACCTTTCCAAGCTTTTCCATGCAACTTTTCAGAAAAGGTTATGATATATAAGTCATGACGCAAAGTTGATTTTGGAAGCTCAGGGTAGTCAACCTATCCTTTTACCTTGTTACGTACGTACGGACGTAGCCTGAATTTGCATGGCCGCTGCTGATTGGCTAATCTAGCGGCGGGAAAAATAAACCGCTGTCAGTGGCTGGTTGGCATGCCAGAGCTCTTTAAATAGAGAGCCCTGGCAGCCTAGCCGGCAGTTTGTACATCGTGGATAGGGAAATAAAGGTGCTAAAAGTCTCCCGCGTCCTGTCTCTTCTTCACTGCGCCCCCTATCTAACACACCTCATACCCAGAGCCCTTTTCTATCTATGTTTCATGGTGATTACAATACATATAAGCACTTCTATTCCTGTCTTTTACTTTTTATAGAGAAACTTGAATATTCAAATACTAGTAATCCCCATCAGAAATGGGCAAGATAGTAGAGGTTCAAAATGACCAAGGAAAAATTCAGTAGGCTTAAAATGAATTGTCTTCGTCTTGTTACAGTTTCCATAAGATCTTGTTGTTATGTTCTGAGTGAACAAGGAATAGATACTGAAGAGAAAGTAGAAACTGCCTATCTAATTTGCATTTCCCAATCAAAGCAAAACACAGCAAAGCATCAATAGAAACACTTTTATGAAGCAATTTATGAAACCCCCAAAATAGGGAAAATGCACCCTAAAATGTGCAAATTCTGAAAGAGGCATATTAAAATTTTGCTGGTAAAAATGCATCTATTAAAATGTACTCAGGTTTTCATTCTCATATTTTTTTTTTAAAGGATGGTATTTTGTTGATGTGGAAATGACAAAGAATGATTTAAGCCTAGAAAATGAGAGGGTTTTAAAAACAAATATCACTATCTTCTGTTCCTAATGGAGACTATGATATTGAGTATATTCCACTTGTTTGAATGTTCCTTAAAAAACAGTTGCTGAAGAGGACCAGTGACTCTCTCCCTTGCTTGTGAAACTTCCTAAATGCAATAGGCCAGCTCTTGTGTCTCACAGAATACTGGGCTAAATGATTATCTGGCATGATCAGCCTTTTATCATATTCTCCAATATGCATGCATTTTAGGACAAGATTTATGGTAGGGAGACAGTCTTTCTATGGAAGCTTGGCTAGTACAAATTAACATACAGTACTGGTTGCAAAGCTATGCTCCCAAGAAACATCGAGCATCTCCAGAACAGCCTGAAAAAAATATTGAGATAATCGAGGTGGGAGAGGATAGTAGGATTAGAACAAAGAGTTAGTTATAGTGTAGAAGAATGGAACTAATATGTGGAGGCCCAATTTCAAGTCCATCTTCTGCCATGAAAGCTCACTGGATGATTTGGATCAGTACATTCCACATAAACCAGCTAGACATCCTGGAGAAAAGGTAGATATAAATAGGTAAATAAGTAAATTAGATAACCTAAGTCCAAGTTCTGTCACTTTCAGAGAGAAGATGAAGCTGAGGCCCAAAATTCTAGTTTAGTGCCCCCAAAAGGGGCTGAGTCAGATTCTTGCTTTTCTTCATACTACTTTTAATACTGTTGACATGAAAAAGGACTGTCGCAATGTGCTTACTTTTCCTACTCTTGGTTTCTCACTCTCTAGGGTACTACATGTTCATTGAAGCCTCTGCACCCCGAGTGAAGGATGACAAAGCTAGATTAATCAGCCCTATGTACAACATGACCGCCAGATTCTGTGTCTCCTTCTATTATCACATGTATGGGAAGCACATTGGTAAGTAACCTTGAAGGACTGCTGCTCATTGGGATGGAGAAAAAACACTCTGAGATTTAAAGGGATTGCCTATTCATTGCAAATTACAGGGAAATAATGCTCTCAAGTGTACCATATGCCAGATCTGTTTTACAGGGGTGATTGTCAATTTGGATTGTTGTTTTATTTCTTGGCCCCGGAGTTGTGTTCAGGCAAATAATACTTTGTGTTTTTCTATTTGGAAAGCAACACCAAAGTTGAATCCTGAAGAGAACATCTCCATCTCTCTCATGATTTGTATATGTGTTTCTTTCATCTCTGTTTTTCATCATTTCAAGCTCTAGTGCAGAGCTGAAATGGTGGAATATGTTGAATGGAAAGACAAATTACAGATAGCTGTGTCAGTCTGATACTGAACACGAGCAGCTGTATAAATTGCATCCAGTTTTTAAGCCTTTAGAATGTGATACTGGCCAGATGTTGAACTAAAACTCCAGTCGTGCCCATTGTGCTGGCTGAGCATTCTGGGGGTTGTGATACATCGTATGAGATTCGGAAGGCAGCTTTAAAAGAACATCCTCGCTATTTTTCAGATAAATTTATTTCTGTACCATAAGTGGTAGAAACTTGATTTTGGTGTTTTCAGACTTACAAAGATTGGCAGAGTTTTTACATGTGTATGATTGTTAGAGGCATGGTTAGAGCCAACTTAATTTTCTTTATCCTCTGCTTCCCAAAGCTGTGATACAGCTTCATCATTTTTGCTTTTCTTATTCCAGCTTCTATAAGAATCCTCCTAAGAAGATATTTTCTTATATTAATTGAGACATTGGATTGGATTGGATTGGATTGGATTGGATTGGATTGGATTGGATAGGATAGGATAGGATAGGATAGGATAGGATAGGATAGGATAGGATAGGATAGGATAGGATAGGAGACAGTAATTATTTATTAAGCTATTTTGGGATTAGTTTGGAGAGAGTGCAAATAGACTCCTTGGGCAGGACAATCCAGATAGCAGTGGGGATTTTCTGATAACCACTGTGCTTTAAAGAGAGTAAACAAGACCCAGAAAATGTCAAAAATCATGTGCAAATAAGGATTTGTTTTATGAGCCAAAGTCATTTCAAAGGATATCTTGCTCCCTCCCTCTTCACCTTCTGTCTCTGATTGTTAAGATGAAGCTGTACATGGGTAAATGCCACAAAAGTGCCTAATGAGTTTCCATATTCAGTCAAGGAGCAATTGCTAATTTGTCACCTCTTGATTATAATTTCATTAATTTGAATAATAAATGCATTCTTTCAAAAGCCACTAAGTTATTAATCACCTGCTGGACTGAGAAATCAGGGCCCAGTAAGTAGTATGTCTACCTATTGATAAACAAGGTTGGTAAACAGAGTTAATGTACATCTTCCTCTATCTAAGCACATGAGATATCACCAAGTAGAAGTTAGTTTTCTGTGCTTTTTTCCCCTTACAGACAGAAAAAGGGGAATCTCTGTATTAAGACTATGATTCTTTGAAATATGAATACCCATGTCTGCCTCATTGAAAGCTAGCCAGGCATGGCAGGCAGAAGTCTTGTTCCACATTAGTTCATGAATGCCTTTAAGATGTCTGACACAGGCCTGAGGAAGAATTGTTTTATTTTCTCCTGCTGTCTGCTAAATTTGGGACACTTGTTCGTTAATTGTTAAATTTTACCATTAAGTAACCATTTTGTGTTAATCTCAGAAAGAACTTTTATTTCAAGTACTGGAAATATAGAAAGATACCAAGAACAGCTCTTTTAAATTTTCTTTAAACAAGTTTAGGATGTCTTATATATGGAAATATAATTTCTTAAAAATATGACAAGGCTGTGTGTATTTTTTTTACCCCAGACTTTTTGGGATCTTGCAAAGCACTCTGGGGTACAGCCACTGTAATTTGGTGGTGAAATGGCCATGTTTAAGTTTTAAGAGCAGAAAATTAGGCTAGGAAGGGAGCACAGGGCTTTTGGGAAGTGAACCACTCCCATTTCCACCCTGTTCTACAAACCCTCCCAATTATCCAAAAAACAGCCCTTAACTTTTTAGCTCCTGTAAGGCCAATCGGACAGAAGAGTCATGGCTATTAGTCCAAAAATAAAAATTGATGACCTCTGGATTAGGGGAATATCTTAACTATCATCACCACTTCCCTGATTCAAGTATTACTTAGAGGTTCTGGCATTGGTGCAATGAAATGGTCATTATTTTGGACCATTTCAGTGTAATAATATATTTAGTTTTGAGTACGATAACTAAGAAAATCAGAAAAACATTTATGTATCTTTTCGCCTACCCAATTCCACCTGTACTGTTTTTCATCATCTTCCAAACCTCTCTAGAACACGGCTAGTTCTTCCACTGAAGCTTTAGACATTTCTACATTTCCCACAAGCAATTCCAAGAATATCTTAAATTTGCACAAGGTGTTGCATTGTTTTGTTATGATGTTTTGAGATGTCCCTGAGGGTCTTAAGGTTAAATCTTCCTTGAGTCAAGGTTGATATTCTGCTTACTTGGATATTTCAGTGTAGTTTTCTTGGCAGCCACAGAGAAGCATTTTTGCCATTGCCTTTTCTTAGATGTTTGTTTTTCTACTTCCTAATCTAGCCCATAGTTCAGGGTTTTCTGGTGGCCTTCCATCCAAGTGGTTAATTTTGGGGGATCAATCAAGATTGGCTAAGTTTTGCAACCTGCTGCGGCACATACTAAAGGAAGAGGAAATAAATGATTAAAATCCCAATATTTAAGCCTGCCTGCCTGCCTGCCTTCCCTCTATTCTGTTAGTTCTGACATCACTTTTGTTTCTGTTTCTAATTATTTTTCTTTAACTTTTGAGCACATCTGGACTAAATCTAAGGTATATTTCTTAATAAGACAGAATGCTTCAGTAAACTGAGTGAGTGTGGCCAAACAGGTGATTGTTTGCCGTGATTACCTTCTCAGTTTGCCGCTTGTTCGGCAATTGGCTGAGGTGATAAGTGCAAAAGAATTGTTATAGCAGTTTCACTGCTCAAGTGATGGCTTCAATTATCATGAGATCAGCATAATTCCTACTAATTATGAGTATAAAAATCATGCTTCTTATCCTGTAACTCTTTGAACTAGTACATGTAAATTCTCTGTTTTAAGAGAAAAAAAAATACCAGTTCTGAAAAATGGGCTAGACACCCCAGTGCTTACTGGATTTTGTTGAGCTATAAATCCCATAAGCACTGATGTAATCCAAAACATCTGGAGGTAGCAGTTGCTTCCTCCAGTCTAAAAAGACATCTTTCTCATTCATGAAATGTGATTTTTGGCTGCAGATTTGTAACAAAGATAAAATGAAACTGGGCTGGTTTGCTCAACTCTTTTGAATTCTTTTGCCAGTGGCTTCACAACCCAGCCTGGCAAATCATAATGTCCTTTTCTCAGATTTATCATTGTGCATATCACCAGTCCCCATCATTGGGTGGCTGAATCTCAATGCACAATGGAAGGAGAACGCTGTACAGTCTGACATGTATTTATTTTTTTAATAACCAGTTTATGACCTTTTTTTTCCTTTCCTGATTTTCACAGCACAACTCAGAAAGCTAGTTTGCTCTCCACAATTTGACTATAAAATATCCATAGCCATCCAGGCAAATCTTCCCAGAGAGAGTTTCCAGACACTGCTCGTTTATAATGCATATGACGAAAGAGAGACGCAGAATACAAATGGAGCGAATGTAGCCAGAGTATAAAATATTCAGTAACTAATAGAGTAGGGTGATGTTGAATATCTCTCAGCTGAGTAGGCTGCGGGTTCAGGGAGAGCTCTCTGGAGGCCATTCACATTTCTTCTGATTTATTTGGCTGCTTGGCTTTCTGACTCTCTCATGCTTGGGCATACACACAAAAATGCACACATTTCTTTCTTTCTTTCTTTCTTTCTTTCTCATGCTTGGGCATACACACAAAAATGCACACATTTCTTTCTTTCTTTCTTTCTTTCTTTCTTTTTCTTTCTTTTTCTTTTCCATGTTTTTCTTGTCATATCTAAATTATAGTCGGCTTCCTCTTGATTTGTATTCCACAGAGGACTTGAAATGTTCCCAAAACCAAAGATGGACCCCTTTTAGCCTCTTAGAACCCATACTGTGTTTTTGTAACTAATATAAGCCAGTTGTTTATTGAACCCAACGGAAATTGCAAACCAACCTCTGAAGGGCATTTTGATTGCTGCTATTCCATATGACTTTGATTGCAATAATTCTGTCTGATTATACCTGCCTGCTGAAATATCCCTACTGCCCCTCTGGTTCAGGGCACGATTCAAAGGGTTGGTTTTCTCTTTTTGAGCCTGAAAAGGGTTAAAATGATACCAAAACTGGCCTGATCATTAAGTAGAAAGAAGTGGTGGCTGCTGGGTGAAGCAATAGGTTAATATTGAAAAACAGGGATGAGCACAACCCCAACCCTAACCCTAACCTGGTCATCTACAATTGCTTCCTGCCCTCAAGAGAATGGACAATAGAGTAATATTCAGTTCCATCAGCTTCCACATGACCACAGGAGAAGGAGTTCTCTGTTTTTCTTCATGGTAGACAGTGGACAATCTTTGGTTGGTTCTGACACACCCTCAGTATCTATATACATTGTTTGATTCTTCAAGAACCTGATGGTTTCTTAAGATAAATTATTTGTGGTGCTGATTAGGAAAGGGATCTTTTTGCCATGGCAACTCAGGTCTGAAAAGCGTTCACCAGCACAGAGTTCATAACATTTCAAGCAGGCTAAAATTGATCCATATAGCAATAGCAATAGCACTTAGACTTATATACCGCTTCACAGTGTTTTACAGCCTTCTCTAAGCTGTTTACAGAATCAGCATATTGGCCCCAACAATCTGGGTCCTCATTTTACGGACCTCGGAAGGATGGAAGGCTGAGTCAACCTTGAGCCTGGTGAGATTTGAACTGCCAAATTGCAGGCAGTCAGCAGAAGTAGCCTGCAGTACTGCACTCTAACTACTGCGTCACCGCGGCCCAGGTTTCTAATGTTTATTGACGTGTATGCATCTTATAGGGCATTTGCCTTTATTTCCGTTGGGGGTGTTTATTGGAACCCTGACAGCATTTTGCTGTTTACTGTAGCTTTATTGCTTTTGTTCTTTTGGTTATTGATTGCCCTTAATGTTTTCTTTATTATTGTTTTAGCTATTGGAGGTTCCCATTGTCTTCAAACAATTGAGGGTGAGATAGAAATGTTTTAATTAATTAAGCAATTCATACATGAGGCAGATAAAGGAAGCAGCTAGAAAAGGCAAGAGAGTTAACACTGAGTAACTGGAATGAATGAGGAATGCAGTTGAGCATGGAAGATGAACTAAATTCAGCTTTGTCTGGAGCTCAACTCTACCTTCTAGCTTTGCATGTGATTCTGTAGCAGGAATCTATTTAATATTAGCATACTATATAACATCCTATTAATATAGAAAGCAGACATGTCATTTTGTAGAAACTGACAAAAACATTGACTTTATTGGTAGACTGCTGAAAATGGCCCTGTGCAGGATGTGTAAAATGAGTATCTAGTCTCTCTTAATAATTTCAGCATCTCAGAATTTAATGCAAGCACATGCTGATGAGCCAAAGGAAAGACAGTGTGATTTCTAAAACAGTGTGATTCGAATTCTTCACATATTCTAGATAACGGTTAAATTGCACTAGGATGAACAGAAAATGTTAAATAATCCTTGTATTTATTTATTTTTATCCTGCTCAAATTCTTTAATTCACTGATTGGATTTGTTTTTGAAAAGTGAATAATCATACAGATACAACAGGACCTAACTGAAGATTTCAGAAACTTCAGTTAATAAGGAGAAATTTCGTGAGAGTTAGAACAATTAATCAGTGGAACGACTTGCCCCCAGAAGTTGTGGGTGGTCCAACACTGGAAGTTTTTAAGAAGAGATTGGACAACCATTTGTCTGAAATGGTATAGGGCTTTCTGCTTGAGCAGGGGGTTGGACTAGAAGACCTCCAAGGCCCCTTCCAACTCTGTTGTTCTGTTATTTTGGCATGTAGTTATTTGCAAAAAAACACAGATATATCTAATTGCAAAGAAGACTGCCAATTGTGTGATTCAATTTTTATTGACCTGAGCCTTATAAACAAGTATAGATGAAATGTCTAAGGTCCGTGACTTTCACCTTAACTAGTCTAGTTTATAAAATAATATTATTAACCCAAAAGGAATATGACCCTGAGTATAGGACAAACCACCCGAAGAAAGAGAAAATAGAGTGAGGAAGAGGCTTTCCAGTTTGTCAGTTGCCAAAATCAACCCTAGAAATTTCCAGTTCCTCAATAAATATGTGCATGTGACTAATCTCTGTGTGTATAGAAACCTCAGAAATTCGTACCCAAATGCCTTGAAATCACACTTCCTAAAAGGTCAGAGCTGGAACAAAAAATAAATATTAATTGGTGTAAGAGCTATTGCTTCAAATTATTTTCCTGTAAAATTAATAAAACTAATTGACCCCCTGTCTGCAATTACCAACAATGTCCTCTCTTACACAACCACAGAAATGAATAAAGACCCATAAGCACACACTCTGCCTCTCTCCTTCCATCCAAATCAGGAATATGATGAGGAAGGAGAAGCTACCCTGGGAAGCGAAGGGGGAAACTATAAAGGAAGGAAAGGAGGAGAGAAGAAGAGGAGGCAACTGGACAGGGATGGAAAGAAAAGAGTGAAGCAATGCAAGATAGATATTACATGTTTAAAATCCAGCAGGCAAACAACTCCAGCTCTAATTTTGAACATTATCCGTGTCTCACAGCAGCAACGTTTGCACATCCCACCCATTCTTTTGTTTTCACAGTGGCATCTGTTCTTTCCAGTAAATTTAAGAAGATGCACGCACACGTACACACAATATTCACAGGTAATTATTTGGCAGGGGGAGGAAAGCCTCATCTTTCTATTAGACAAAACAGTAATTATATGAAAACAGGAACAGATTCTGGAGAGAGAAAAAAAACACATTTTCTTCTATCATCCCCTACTTTTTCATGCAACATTGATCTGTATACTCGATCTATTGAGCTGGTTCAGTGAATATTTCTTATCAGAGGACCATTATATGATGAAATCACAGATAAATTTATTAAACAAATAATAAATAATACAAGTAACATTTCTACAAACAACATACAGCAGCCATTTCTTAAAATTATATGCCTATAAAGCTACTTTTTGGCAAATAAATGCTTACATCCAAAGATACAGCTTCCCTGAGGTATTACTATGTTCTTTGAGTTTAAGCCTGCAGGAAGGGTTTAATCTTTTTGGTTTAATTATAGTACAATGCCAGGTCCAAGGGGCATTTATAAATAATACACATTATTGTTATTATTGCTGTTCCAGAAAACCTAATTGAGTAAAAACTCAAATATTGGTTACTGAAAGGCTAAAAAGGAGGAGGAGAGGAATCTATAGAAAGTGGTTTCAGGGACACTCATTCCAGACACTCATTCTGACTCTACCATAAACTGGGTAAGAAACACCTATAGCCTAACCAAGTATTTGAGTCTCCTTACAACTGAATCTCCCCCTTCCTTCTCTAAGGTACCCAAGTAACATTTTTAATCATAATAAAGCCATAAATGCAAACCTTGCAGAATTTGCAGTGGATGCTATATTTTCATCCTTTCCACCAGATATAATTTCCATTCCCCTTTTGCACACGCACACACATACAAAACCCCATGAAACACACTCAGAAGCACAACCTGGAGTACTCACCCTATAGGAACCCTCACCATAAATTCACTTCTCCTATATAGTTATCCTTATTCTTTGTTACACACCCGCTATTGTAAACCCAATAGTGTGGATGTTCCCTCTTCTGCAACTTTTTCCTCTCAGCTGTGCTTTTTCCATTTCCCACCTTCTCCTTCTCCGTTTCTGAGTGACAGTAAGGAGGCAATATGATGAATTGTAGCAGCTGAATCAAGTACTGCCAAAAGTTACAAGGGCAGCAGTTTTGAAATGCTTAGCCCTTGCAAGGTAATGATCCCTGCCACATCCCAAATCAATGAAGCTGGCAAACTGTTGCAAACAATTCCCAACCTAGGATATATACCCTACATGTTTTTCTCTACATCAGTTGTATCAAATACAGTTGGCCAGGAGACAGAGTCAGCTTCTGCAATCCCTAACTATAGGGCAGGAGGGACATGTTTGCCTAAGTGCGCCTCTCTACTCAGAAGTGCCCAAGGAAGAAAAGAACCTTATTTCCAGCCAAGATAAGGCAACTGGACTTTTTTTTTCTCTTTGAAAACTTTTCATTTCTTATCCAAGAAACTTCTTCAATTCTTCATTTTCAAGTGGAAAAAACCTAAGAAAAGTCCAGTTGCCTTTTGGAAAAGCACCTTTGGGACAACCATGACCTGGATGATTGAGAATCCCCATAGACACTTGTTTCCAGCAGTTGCAGTATTAGATGAATTTAAGAAGCAGGTTAGGGTCATTGTCAGAGAGAAAATGTACTATGTGGTTGTTAAGAGTCAACACCACATAATGGTACATAATCTATCAACATTGTTGTACTATAACCAACAATGCAAGGGCACCAGGTGGTGTCTCCAGCAGCAGACATGGTATTGTCTGTATAGGTGGCAGGATATATTAGGACCAGAAACCATTAACTGCCTTCCCCACTTTCCAAAAGTTCCTTCTTTTAGGTCTCCTTCAATGCCTTTATTTAAGTATACCTTCCATTATGATTTGGGTACTTGATTATTGTTATTGTTTCTAGTCCTTGGCATTTGTTTTTAGTACATTTCTCATCATCAGGCTCTTGGGAGGCACTGTTGCTCACATATCAGCATAAGCCCCTGGCATTCTATTTGCTTTATTTCTTAGTACCCAACACTGGATTTTCTGTGATGTTGGATTTTATAGCATTCAAGCATATTGGATTTTGTGCTATAAGATTCAGAGGGGTTTTTTTTTTAATATAAAAGAGATATGAATTTTTAATATTGGAAATGCTTGTTGCTGGACAACATGCAGTAAAATCAGGACTTCAAAAAAATACAATCTTTCAGAACTGAAATAAAGAGTTTACATTATGGAAAGTGTTTTCCATCCCTTCAGCTACCTCCCTCCGTCTGTCCTTCTGGCTCTTCAGGGTACCCATTCTTCCAGACACCACAAATACATCAAAGAAAAATATGTGTATATCAGCCATAATGGAGGCATTATTTCTTATTTTACTGTATTTTTTATTTATGAAATTGGAAGAAGTCTGAAATTATAGGCAGTTTAGTCAACTTACAATAGCATTCACTGTAAGAAGGAAACTTTCTCCTTGTTTTTTTCTTCTTGCTGTTGGAAATCACTATCAGGTTTGGGAGTGGCGACACTGGGAGCCACTTGGTTTGTTTGCAGTTGTCAAATGCCATATGTCCAATTGGTATCTGGTACAATTGTACCAAATGTACCATATATATGGTACAATTACAATTATATATGATACATATATAATGTATATGTATGTGTTGCAGGAGTGGGTTCCGATTGTTTTTACTACCACTCTGTGGGCTTGGCTTAATTTTGTGGGCATGGCTTAATTTTGTGGGAGTGGCTTGATGGTCATGTGACCAGTTGGGAGTGGCTTGGCAGTCATGGGACCGGGTGGGAGTGGCTTGGCAGTCATGTGGCCGGGTGGGAGTGGCTTGACAGTCATGTAGGTGGGGCTTCATGGTCATGTGACTGGGTGGGCGTGGCTAGGTGGTCACGATCCTAGTTCCCCCTCTGAGGATTCCTGCATCTGGACCTTTTGCAATCCCCCAAAGGATTAAAGGAAACCAGATTCCATACAGCTCTGAACCCTCCAGTTACAATATCCCACACAATCATGTAACTGAGGTTTTCTATGTTTTTGCCAGTTTCCAACAATTCCTTCTGATTTCCGTTTAAAAATGCCCATTGGGGAAAATGGACTTGTTTAACAACCACAGTGTTCGCTTAATGACCACAAGGTTCATCTAATGGCCATGGTGTTTGCCTAACTCAGGGGTCTGCAACCTTAAACACTCAAAGAGCCATTTTTCTATTTTCTTTTAAACAGGTATCCCTCTCTCTTGTCTCTCTTTCCCTGCCCCCTCTTCTCTCTGTGTCTGTCTCACTTATCCTTCCCCTCTCTCTTCTCTCTCTTCTACCTCTCTCTGTGTGTCCGTCTCACTTTCCCTTTCCCTCTCTTCTCTCTCTCCTTTCCTTTCCTTCTTTCCTTTCCTTAACTTTCCTTTCCTTCCCTCCCCCCTTTCCTTTCCTTCTTTCCTTTCCCGTTCCATTACTTTCCATTCCTTTCCTTTCCTTTCCTTTCCTTTCCTTTCCTTTCCTTTCCTTCCCTTCTTTCCCC
>QLTV01001324.1:606179-618802 GCA_003457575.1 Thermophis baileyi | reverse complement strand
TTCTTTCTTTCTTTCTTTTTTTCTTTTCTGTTGCTTTTTTCCCCCCTTCAGTAAAGTTTTGCTTTGCACAGGCACAAATAACTCACGTGTTGGGTTCTCTTTTGAAATTCAGCAGCGCTGCTACAAAACTGGGAGGTTTTCTCATACTGATTCGGTGTATTTCTCCTTGCCAGTCCCTTCCCTTCCTTTCCTGTTAGGAGAGCCTCCTGCAAAAAGGGCCAATCGTTCTGATTTTTCAATGATTTTGTGTAGTGCAGGAATCAGGGAAGCAACCGGGGAAAGCAGAAACAAAAACAAAGTCGAAAAAAAGATGCTGACCTCATGCACAGTGCCGGGACTTGGCTTCTGCACATGCTCAGAAGGGGGGGGGGAATTCGAAAAAAAATTCAAAATAAATTCGGAAAAAAAAAGATGGCAGCGCCCACGGACCGGCACCAACTGATCCGGTTCGGTGACATCATTGTGACGTCACCAGTGGGCTGCTACTGGTTCAGGCGAACTGGTCCAAACCGGGAGGAACCCACCCCTGATGTGTTGTGTATATATTTGTACCATATAGGTGGTACAAATGTGCAAATGGTGTGAATTGGGCCATCTATATCACATATAATTGTGGAGATATCATAATGTACATGACATCACTGTCCCTACTGTCAACTGCTCAGGTGACCAAATTCACAAACCATTGGTTCATATGTTGTCTGCACAATGAAAAAACCTGTTACTTGATTCCTTGCAAATTCTGATAGGCTCGCAACAGATTTCTGATGCCATATTTTATTCTTGATTACTGAGTTTTAATTTTAAGATAATGAAATAAATGGGATTATAAGTCATAGGAATCATACTATTAACCATAGTAGCTTTAGGCTGGAGCCTTCAAACTGCTTCTTAATAATAAATCCCTCTGAACTATATATTTAGGAGTGTATTTTTTAACTAGGTATTTACCTGAAAGCTGTTCCTATCATAGAAATTAAAAGAACTAATACAACAATCCAAAAGTCTATGGAGATTCTCAGTCATCTAGGTCATGGTTGTCCCAAAAGTGCTTTTTCAGGAGGCAACTGGACTTTCTTGTTTTTTCTTTCTTCTTTGAAGATGTTTCACTTCTCATCCAAGAAGCTTCTGTACAGAGTATGACCAACTAGCTGCAAGGACCATAAATCTTTCCATTCCCCACCATCCAGTCAGAGCTGAAGAAACATCTTGGATGAGAAGTGAAACGTCTTGAAAGAAGAAAGAAAAAACAAGAAAGTCCAGTTGCCTCCTAAAAAAGCACTTTTGGGACAACAATCCAAAATATTCAGAATCAATCCTATTGGGTTTATCGAGGTTTGCTCTTAGGATAATAGTGAATTCACTCTTTTCTGGGACGGAGGTCACGGAAGGAGTATAATGGGCCTTATTTGTGAGAGAATATGCATATGGCTTTGCTATAAATTCATTCCAGTTCTACTGCATCTTCCTCAGTAGCTCTTTGTATTTGGTGTCCAGAAGCATATTTTAAAACTCTGATATGCCTTATAGTCCTGGCCAAGATTTTATGCAGGAACTTCAATAAGTTTAAACTTGCTCTGGGAAGCCAAATGCAAAAAAAGAAAAAAACACACCAAAAAAGTCAGTTCAGCAGACATAAGAAGCAAGTAACAAAAAAAAAAAAAACTAAAAACATGAGCATGTCTGGAAAAGGATTTAACTGGGGATGTCTGCATGTCATGTTCACTCTATCAAACCATTCCTTTAATCTTCCTTTCATACCAGCAGGCTGCTTCCTTTTAATGGCCAATTCTGTCTACTCTCATTCGATTCATATATTTGCCATATATAATACAAAAGGGGCAACTGTTGGAGAAGTTTAATCATGCTGTTAAAACCTTTTTATTTATTTATACATTTTAAATTAAAGCTTATCCTTGAGAGTGTACTCTTTTTCATTGTTAGATATTTTAATTTATATTTTTATTATGCTTATCACTTGATACCATATATCACTTGATACCATCAAGTTTATCACTTGATGCCATATTTTCAAGATATTTTTAGACTGAAAAGAAGTAATCCTAAACACATTTTGGACCTTTTCTAAAAAGACATATAGTGAATTATTCTGTTAAATAAATGCATATAGAATTGCGCAAACGTATTTGAACAAAGCAGTGCTAACATCTGAGTAAAATATCACACAACGCATATGGCTGTGACCATCTGATTTGTAAGAACAAATACAACATAAAAAGAGATTAGAGCAGGGGTGAAATCCAGCAGGTTCTGACAGGTTCTTGAGAACCAGTAGCGGAAATTTTGAGTAGTTCAGAGAAGCGGTAGCGGAAATTTTGAGTAGTTCGGAGAACCGGCAAATACCACCTCTGGCTGGCCCCAGAGTGGGGTGGGAATGGAGATTTTGCAATATCCTTCCCCCAGGAGTGGGGAGGGAATGGGGATTTTGCAGTATCCTTCCCCCAGGAGTGGGGAGGGAATGGGGATTTTGCAGTAACCTTCCCCCAGGAGTGGGGAGGCAATAGGGATTTTGCAGTATCCTTCCCCCAGGAGTGGGGAGGGAATGGGGATTTTGCAGTATCCTTCCCCCAGGAGTGGGGAGGGAATGGGGATTTTGCAGTATCCTTCCCCTGCCATGCCCACCAACCCACGGCCACCAAGCCACACCACGCCCACTAAGCCACGCCCACAGAACCGGTAGTAAAAAAAATTTGGATTTCACCACTGGATTAGAGAATTCATAACACAGTCAGTCTGTGTGGGACAGTGATTCCTAGTTAATATTTTCAAGCTTCCTGCCTACATAGGGCAAATTAATACTTCATTAGTATTACCAGAAATAAACATTCTGCCTAATATATCTGCAAACGAAAGAGGGGAGATTCGTAAATCTATAGCAGGTCAACTATGTTAATTGATATGAATTCCATTTGCTCTGACAGATAAGGATAGCCTATTGTCAATTAAATTCTAATAACTGTTTTCCCTCTTGTGAAAAACTCATGCAACAGTAGAAGACCTATTTGGTGCTCAAGCTAAGATCCTTCGGGTCAGGGACCAGCACAAAAGTCTTTCTATTGAAAATGACAGTCAAGGATGTTCTACCATGACAGGTTTCCTGATATACTTACAAAACAGGGGGTCGTGTGCAACGTTCCCTCTAAGGTGCGCGGCCGCGCACATAACGAGAGAACGCCGCGTGGTAGTTTCCAACTTCCCAATGCGTTTTCTACTGTTAAAGGGAACATTGGTCGTGTGTCCATCATATTTGAAACATTATGTAATCAGGTCATGGTTGCACCAGGTGCAACCATGATAAGAACCATGATACATACCATGATAAGAAAATAAGGCCATCTTTCTGTCTGTTGCTGACTCCAGGAGCCTTTTTCCCATCTGACTTAGAACTCCTAAGACCACCATGAAAGCAAATTGAACAAGTGAGTTTTCTTTCCTTCTCTCTCCCTCCCTTTGTCTCGGTGTGTCTGCTATGCTGCTTTGAACCTCATTATGTCAGACAAAGCTAGCAGCTTTCTAACTTTGTCTGACAGTAACTTAGTTGAGGACCACAGTTTTGTTTAAGGAGGTAGAGACATGGACAGAAGACATAGGCCTACAGAAGAGGTGAAAACTGTAGAGGAGAATAATAGGACAAAATAAAGTCCTCATGCTGAATGGTATCCCTGCAGACTTGGACTATCTGGGCAACAGTAATGCGTGCTGGAGAATTGACACTGTGTAAATTACAGTGTCAGGATGTGTCAGATTACCCAGCCAGATATCTCTTGCCCCCTTTCACCTTATGACACAAATATCTCTGGGAATACAAAGTCCCCTTCTGAAGATTATTCTGTCAGTAAGTTCAACAGAGAATTGGCTTATCTCAGTATATACAGGGCACCCTTTGAATTCAGCAGCTGCAATTAGTTGAGAAGGCAGCATCTAGGCTCAGACTGGAAACAGTTTGTGGAAACATATTTTGTCAATGCTGAAATATCTTTACGTGCTGCCCTGCTGTATGTGGCCACAGTTCAAAATCATGGTTATTTGAATATATCTTAATTGCCTTGGGGCCTTGGGTGAAATTCAGCAGGTTCTGACAGGTTCTGGAGAACCGGTAGCGGAAATTTTGAGTAGTTCGGAGAACCGGCAAATACCACCTCTGGCTGGCCCCGGGAATGGAGATTTTGCAATATCCTTCCCTCAGGAGTGGGGAGGGAATAGGGATTTTGCAGTTTCCTTCCCCTGCCGTGCCCACCAAGCCACGCCCACAGAACCGGTAGGGAAAAATTTTGAATTTCACCCCTGGACCTGGATGCCTGAAGAGGCAATTTTTCACCCATCGTTTGTTGGGGTTTTCACTGGAAACAGATTTGTCACCTAAAGTAAAGCTAAGGCGAGGGACTTTTCTGTGATATCTTTGGAATGTTTTATCAAGGGAGGTGTGTTTTATTGTCTTTTTTAGCCCCAGGCAGAGATCAAAAGCTTTTTATTTCCCCCTTTAAAACTTTATTTAAACTTCACCTGAATGGAAGTTTATGTTTCTCTTTTCTGAGCAAGAGACTGTTACTTCTACTGTACTAATTTCAATTTGATCTCTGCTGAGCTCCTTTCTCGCTGTTTCTATTGTCCCTCTATTGCTGTTTGCTGTTTCATGTGGTTCTGGGAAGCTAGTAGTTCTGAGAGATTGAACTGAATGGCAGGGGAAAATGTTAAAGAAAAACAATTAACTAAATTAACATCCTGTCTTGCATACCTTCTCCTCTAAATATCCTGTGTTTTAAGAACTGAGGCAATTCCAGATTTTGCTTTGAGAATATTGAGAAAAATAAACAGCGCTAATGCTGTAGTCGGAAGTTTGAGTCATACTTAATTGGCTGATTTTAGGAAAAGTGGAAATAGTTTAAACAAATGAGCCAGGTTTATAAGAAATGACTATCCACCTTCTAGATTCTCCCCTTCTAGTCAATGGCATGTGATTCTAAAGATCACAACTTTCAAAGATCATTTACTTTGGTTCTTGAAGGCTAAATAATGCTATTTCCAAGTCAAAATACAAAGAATTTCATGGTAAAAGACATGTAAATGTATAACCTAAGTTGTTCAAATAGCACTTCCTTATAGCAGAGGTGTTTTTATTTTTTTCCCCATTCACATGCATGTCCTTAAAGTTTACTCTACAGTGTCAGAAGATCAAGTGGAACAGGTAGAAAGTGAGTTATATCCCTTTGTTCTGTGAGAATGATCAATCCTCGTGGTAGGAGCTTATACTGAATCTGATTCACTTTCACAAAAATGGAGGAGTCCTTTCATTTATGGAGCTGCTGATCTGCATCAAACCTAATATGATTATCCAGCAGTGAAGGTACAGTTATGGCAATGAAAGGATGTGGAGATTCTTTGAGATGAGTAGTGTCCAAATGTTTGTGCTGTTTGAAAAAAAAAAGTAACTCAGCCTTCCTGGGGTAATCATGAAAAGACATCTTAACAAGTAGAGATTTGCATAATAAAACAGCACAAAGCTTGAAGGAAGGTATCATTATATATTTGATCTCCAATATGCAGAAAAAGAGTGGTTAGACCACCCTAGACTATCCTGACCCAAGAAAATTATTAAAAACTCAAGAAAGCTGTCCCAAAGAAACAAATTGGTGTTTTACATGCTGACTTTGTTTTGCTTTGACAAAAGAATAATTGGTTTATCTATGTAATTGGGGCTATCTCATTGTAAGCTCTTTGTAAGCTCATTGTGATCTTGAAACAGAATCCTCAGGAAGATTAAAACTATACTTTATTGAAATAAACTAGGATAACAAAATCTTGCAAGCCTGATGATGCTTTACCTCCCCTCTCTTTTATATCCCAGTCAATCAAGGAGGAGCCTGTTTATATTGTCTCTTCTCAATACCCAAGCTTGGGGTATTTGTTTCCCAAGCTTGTTTCAGCTCTCTTTACTTATATTACAGTTCTTGCCTATTTCCCTCAAGGTCATCTCCTTAATTTTCTGTACTCAATGAGCAGTTAAAAGAAAAGCACATAGTATTTTCTCCATTGAATGAACTGGTTCATCTGTGCAAGTAATATGTACAGTAATGTGTACATTATACAAGTATATGGAAAAATACAACTATATTATTTCCAGTAGATAAACGGGACAAATTCCCCATACTTCCGGGAGCCTCCTGTGCCCCCATGCTTGTTTCATAAGATTTGAGGAGTTTCCCCTAGAACAAAGTTGCAAGATTTGCATGTGCATGCATGTGGGGAAAAGGGGGTGGGAAGCTTGCATAGTATGAACAGAAGTCTGCTAAGTGCCTTCGGTTGGCTCAATTGCTGTAGCCCAGTTTATAAACAACAACTAACAACACTGTGCATAGCCCATAATCAAATTAATAATTGATAAAGTTGTAGCCAAAATGCAATGCAATGTATAATTAGCTTACTTTAATAGTATTTGCTGCCAGAAAGATAGCCATTATTTGGCCTAGTTTTCAGGGGGAATTAACCACATTCATGGAAAAATCAGGGACCACTAGTCATGATGACTGTATGCAATCTTTAGATCAAGATACATCCAACTAAATGGCTGGAGGAGAGGTAACTAAGATTGTTGAAGTCTTATGTGTAACTACTGTAGAAATAAATTACTGTTATTTCGATTGTACTTGGATCCTTAGTTTGCTTTTTATATACTACTTTGTATTTTCCTACATATTTTTGATTTTGGTCATTGCAATATGGTTTAGTCACAGTAGAAGCCCACAATCTATGATCTCAGGATCACAAATAGTCCCCAAGGTCTTAATCATGACTGTCAAAAATGTCTAAAAGTTGTTAACCAAATTATAATTTTGATAGATTTTATGAGACGTATGAATGGCGAGTAATTGCATCAACTGCATTTAATTTTAATCAAATTTGAATTAAATAAAATTAGACTGACTATTCCTTTTTGGAATGCAACCTCCAGCATGGTATTTAAAAGCCAAATACACTATTTGGCTTATGAGAAATATGCATGCCTACATTAGATTATGGCGATGATGAGACGATAATAAGGAAGACTGGCATTGTGTTCAGGACTGTAGCTGTTGAATGTAGGTAGCAAGGTAGGAAGGTTTTGATTGTTTGGTCAGCTTACATGGTGGTCTTGACAATGAGATAGAATGTCTGACATGACATCAGTCTATGTGATAGATCACAGAGGTATCCTAAGGCTTTTCTTAACTCAGGGCAAATTACTTGCCAGCAACCAAGTTGGTTGCTGGCAAGTAATTTGTGTTGTACTATCTGGCCTTGAAAGTATAAGTACTGTTTCTGCAAGGGTAAGTAAAGCTGTGATACATTATTTTCCAACCCCTCATTGCAGGGGAAGGAAAAGCTCAGTGGCTTGCAGCTGTTTGCAAATTCACTTAATCCAAACCACTGTTAGTTTTCCTCACTGCTGGATTCTCAATAAAAGCAGATCCAGCTGAGAAATATGAAGAAGGTAGCCATTCTCACCATCTACTTACCATACTAAGGGCTTCTATTCAGACAAAGTTACAGATTCAAGGTTTCTCTGCTTTCCTCCCTTCCCTCACAAAATTCAGCTCCCATACCTCTTTCTCCCTCACACACTTGGTTGATGTTTTAATTTCTTTACCTATAGTAAAATGCTTTCTGTCTGGGGTAGAGAATGAAGAGTTTTGCAGAGGCCCATTAATATTTCCTGGGTAGCAAATTCTTTCTTCTTTTTTTTATTTGTAAGCATTTTCATTGTACTCATCCAGCAATCTCATGGAGCAGCCCTGGAATTCTGTAAACTAGGTGTTGCTTCTCATACTGAGATTCTGGGACAGGAATGGAGACCTTCCAGGTTTATCTACATTATAATTTACCAGAATTCTAAGTGTATCTTGAGGTCAAGTGTTAAAGCTCATAATTCTTTGAGGGGGAGGGGGTATTTCTTCCAAGGCTTATGTTAAGGTATTGTGATTGAAGAGCTGACCAGATGTAAAGCCGATGCAATGTAAGCTGATGCAGTAGGAATGATTCAGCATTTGACATCGCCGGTTTAAGACTCTGATGGAGTCCACACAAGACTGTTACCATTTTAAGAAGTGTCTATATATAGTCTCTCTCTCTCTCTCTCTCTCTCTCTCTCTCTCTCTCTCTCTCTCTCTCTCTCTCTCTCTCGTCGTGTATCTCATTGCTCTCCCTGTCTCCGTAGCTGTATGATAAGGTATCTACCACGTATATGTATGTATATATTTAGTTGTATATAAACCACTGTTAATTATCTAAAGGCTCTGTGTGCTGTGTGCTGTGTTTTGCTCCTGGGTTTATCTCATAATACTAGTCATGCTGCAAAACACTGACAGCTTATCATAATGAGGCTGTAAAAAAATCTGGAGAACTCTACATGGCAGCAAAGAATAATTGTTTCCTATGTCTAGATGGGGAATAATTAACATTTCTTGCTGCTGTTTGCCCAGTGATCATCTAAGTCTCTAGAGCTACTTTCTGAAAATCCTGGTCTTAAGACAGATGTTCTTCAGTCGCATTCAATCTCTGTAATAATGCAGGCAGCAAGAAGATTGTTCCCAAAGTGTGGTTAATCCATATAGTGAACGATTCTCGCATGTTAAGATGGTTGGATGGAGCTACAAGAAGAATCATCTTGAGGATATAAAGCAAAAAAGCAAAGCCTTAAGCAATTTAAAATACAGTCTAGTCCAGAAGCTGTTGTTATAGCTGGATAAAAAGGCATACCTTCAGTTGTTCAATTGTTTTTCTGAAAGAAGACTGTATGAGGGTTTAACAAACATTATATCGGAGTGCTGTCCCTGAGAAGTACTTGGATTGTCATACAGAATACACATGAAATAATAATTGGACTAGGGGTGGGTTCTAACTTACCTCGCTGCCGGTTCACTTCCTCCCGCGCCACGTGGGCGCGCCTCATGGGCACATGCATGCGCAGTATCGAAAAATCCAAAAAAAATCCCCCCCCAAAAAAAGCTGAAAACAAGATGGCGACGCATGTGCAGTGCTGGAAACTTGGCTTCTGCGCATGCGCAGAAGAAATTTTTTTAAAAAAAATTCCAATTTTTTTTAAAAAAAATTATCCAAAAAAAAGATGGTGGCGTCCACAGACTGGCACCGACCGAACCGGCTCCGTGACATCACCAGCGGGTTGCTACCGGTTCGGGCGAACTGGTCTGAACTGGGAGGAAGCCATCTCTGAATTAGACATTCTATATCCTCCTAAAGAAGGACTAGGGGTGACATGATAGCAGTGTTCTGATATCTCAGGGATTGCCACAAAGAAGAGGGAGTCAAGCTATTCTCCAAAGCACCTGAGGGCAGGACTGGGTGGAAACTAATCAAGGAGAGAAGCAACCTAGAACTAAGGAGAAATTTCCTGTTAGAACAATTAACCAGTGGAACAACTTACCTCCAGAAGTTTGAATTCTCCAACACTGGAAGTTTTTAAGAAGAGATTGTACAACCATTTGTCTGAAATGGTATAGGGTTTCCTGCCTGAGCAGGGGGTTGGACTAGAAGACCTCCAAGGTCCCTTCCAACTCTGTTATTCTAAATTCTATATCAAATAGTGTTCTCATGGTCTCTTCTGTTCAAGATACTGAACGCACGCATTTAACTTGAAAATTATTCTGTTACTTATAGGTCAACTCCAGTCATCATGTCAGTATATACTGTATAAGGGGACCCAGAGAGAAAGAGTGTCGAAGGTCACACCACATCCTAAAAATCACTTTTTACATGATCAGAATTAATAAATCAGATTAGATATACTGCTGCTGCTGCTGCTGCTGCTGCCGCCAGTAAACATCTAGAGGCAAAATGCCAGAAGTGGCCTATTACTCCTCCTATAAATGTCTTATTAAGATTTTAGACTGCCAAACATTGATTTATATGATTTCAAATCAATCCAAAATACACAGTGAATCCAGAGTTGGCTGTTAAGCAAAGCAATCATATAATCGCTTCACCTCACATCCAGATCAATTTGCTTTGCACAGTAAGATGGGTGGAGGGGGAGGGGGAAATCACATTTCCAACGAAAAACATTTTAATCACAGTAAACAAGCAGCGACCACTTTTTGCATTACCTGTTTGAAGGTAATTTGAATCAATCTTCCTAAAACTACCCTTTTTATATTGTAGACATTTGAAGCAAGATTTTCTGAAGAGAGATTGCCATAATTATTCAAATATGCATGGGGCAAAAAAAAATGTTCTCACAAGGGGGAAGGAGGGAGGGAGGGAGAGAGAGAGAATTTTCCCAGGGAGATATTAACCAATTGGTGAACTCTTTGTCTTAATTACAACTGAGAATCTCCATAGACACACTTGGAATACTGCATCCAGTTTTGGTCACCACAATGTAAAAAAGATGTTGAGACTCTAGAAAGAGTACAGAGAGGAGCAAAGATGATTATGGGACTGGAGGCTAAAACATATGAAGAACAGTTGCTGGAATTGGGTATGTCTACTTTAATGAAAAGAAGGACTAGGGGGACATGATAGCAGTGTTCCAATATCTAAGGGGTTGTCACAAAGAAGAAGGAGTCAACCTATTCTCCAAAGTACCTGAAAGCAGGACAAGAAGCAATGGATGGAAACTGATTCAGGAGAGAAGAAATCTAGAACTAAGGAGAAATTTTCCAACAGTGAGAACAATTAATCAGTGGAACAACTTGCATCCAGAAGTTGTGAATGCTCCAACACTGGTTTTTAAGAAGAGATTCAGTCATCTGTCTGAAATGGTATAGGGTCTCCTGTTTAAGCAGGAGGTTGGACTAGAAGACCTCCCCAAGGTCCCTTCCAACTCTGTTATTCTGTACTCTGAATCTGGAATAGTCATACAAAATACGTTCCACTCCAAATGTCCCAAAGGTGCTTGTTCAAGAGGCAGCTGGACTTTGTTTTTCCTTGAAGACGTTTCATTTCTCATCCAAGAAGCTTCTTCAGTTCTGGATGATGAGAAGCAAAATGTCTTCAAGGAAAAACAGAGGAAGTCCAGCTGCCTCTTGAACAAGCATCTTTGTGACAACCATGGCCTGGAGAATGAGAATCTCCATAGACATTTCACTCCAAATGTTCTGTAGACACAGCCTGAGATCCCCACGTGTGTCTTCGAAGAACAACAACGGTCTGTAGCATTAACTCAGTTGTGCACATTGCAAGAAGGGGGTATTGTTGAGACCAAATTAATTGGTTTTAAAAGGCAAGATGAAGAGACTTAGAGGAGGGGCAGGTAGCCTTTTTGTAGGGAGAACCACTTTTTTTTTAAACTGAGCTTTGTTAGGGATCAGGGCCTGACATGACTACCAGAAAGGGAGAAACCTGAATTTGAAGTTGGGTTCCCCCTCCCCAACACTGTTTGTCCTTTGCCACTGAGTTTTGGGAGTGCAATTTGGGAATGCTCCAGCCAATGTCAAAAAGGTCTCCAGAGGTTAGATGTGGTCCATGAGTCTCCACCTCTTTATATAGTGTGAGGGTTTGATCATCTTTAACAGATTAACAGAGTTGGAAGGGACCTTGTATGTCATAGGAGCCGAGGTGGCGCAGTGGTTAGAGTGCAGCACTGCAGGCTACTTCAGCTGACTGCTAGCTGCAGTTCGGCGGTTCAAATCTCACCGGCTCAAGGTTGACTCAGCCTTCCATCCTTCCGAGGTGGGTAAAATGAGGACCCAGATTGTTGGGGGCAATATGTTAACTCTGTAGACCGCTTAGAGAGGGCTGTAAAAGCACTATGAAGCGGAATATAAGTCTAAGTGCTATTGCTATTGCTATTGCTATCTAGTCCAACCCCCCCACCCCCACACTCATGCAGGAGACCCTACACCATTTCCGACAATCTTTTATTCAACAGTTGTTGCTAGGGCTTTTCTTTTCTTTTCTGTACTCCCTTGAGTCACCAATGAGACCCTAGATTAAAAATGTTATTTCTAGAAAAATCTCCTAGAGACTGGCCCACCTCGTGAAATGCAAAAAGCAAGCCTCTAGGACTTTTCCTTTTATTTATTTATATATATATATATATATAATATATATATGTACTGCCCATCTTCCTTAAAGAGGGATTTTTGCTTTTCATCTCGTCCTTTCCTGATGCCACATTACTTACACTAGCTTTCTCAAATGTTCGCCAAATGTTCAAATATGCTGACACCCCAGTTACTAGAGTATCTAGATAGTGTAGCCAACAATTAGAAATAGCAGATTGGGAAAGCTATTGAAATATCTACTTGGCCATTAGAAACTTAGTTTGACCATCCCAAAGGACACTTACTGTGTCTTGGCATCTCTTTTTATGAGTACTGCTTCTGAGCAAAAAGTCGCCTTCACTTTGTCACGTGTCCCACCTTCTGGAGTACAGCTAACTGAAGGTCTGCTTGGATGACTCTGGCTGTCTATTGTAGTTACAGAAGTCATATGGACTGATGTGCTCCCTGGATTATCTAAATATTTGCTTTCTGTCTTCTTGGCATGTAGGCCACGAAGATCTGAAGTATTCTGACAGGATATTACAGGGATCAAATTCTTGGTGTCTTGACTTGATTGTTCCTTGTAAGTAATGGATGATGTATTAGGCCTTGATGTAATTTGTA
>QLTV01001324.1:588169-602998 GCA_003457575.1 Thermophis baileyi | reverse complement strand
TAAAATTGTCTTAATTCACTTTTTTACCACATTTTACAAGTTGGCCACTCCCACCCGGTCACACGACCGCCAATCCACTCCCACCCAGTCACATGGCCGTCAAGCCACTCCCACCCGGTCACATGGCCGTCAAGCCACTCCCACCCGTTCACATGGCCATCAAGCCACTCCCACAAAATTAAGCCACGCCCACAGAGTAGAGTGATAGTAAAAAATTTGGAACCCACCCCTGGATGGGACTATTTTTCTTACCTGGTTTTCCAAGAGCCGCGGATGAGAGATATTCCCATTTTTCTTTTGAGAAAGAAAATCAAAATGAATATTCACACTTACCAACTCTAGTCAGGTAGAAACTTATCTGATTGGTTTCTCTGTTTGATTTTCCAAGACTTCAATTGTCCTTGCCCATTACCTGGACCAAAAAGTCAGCTCATTTATCCATCTTAAGTGCTTGAATTCTCTGGAATGGGATTTTTTCCCGTTCATTACAGCTTCTCATTATACATTATCCTGAAGCAGTTGTGATGTCCAAAGCCCTATTTTTGGAGATCCTTCCTGCTTAAAAGACAGTCTTCTCCTCAAGACCTTTAAAAAAAACATTCTTGACTATATAATTAATGAACTAAGTTTTTACCAATTAATAAGTACTTGCCATGGTTGGCTTATAGCAGTTGACTCTTTTGGAGACTCATCTCAATGCAAGCCTGCAGTTCAAACAAGGAAATAAATTAAATAAATATTTTGGAAAAATAGCAATGTCCTTTGTAAGGCTGAACAACTGTTGACAAATCAGCAAATCAGAACTGCAACTCAGTCAACCAATTTTCTGGAGGGTTCCAAGAGACAATCCACTGATGTGGTGGCATCACCACAAGGGATGGAGTGGTTTTTTTACAATCTGTTTATTTCAGGGGATTTGGGAGCAAGGGGACATTTTTAACAGAACTGCCCGTCCCCTTCCAAAGTTTGACAGATGTAGCTGAACTGAATGTAAATTCTTCTTGAGTTTAGCTGTTCCAATTATTATTTAACTACAGTATCTCCTTTATTAAATCTTATGTCACAAATCATTGGTTGGTAGCACTCTGTTTTACATGTGGTAGAAAGCCCTATGTTTGGTTGCCATCATTTCCAAGGACTTGTTGTTTGAAACTTTGGAGAGATGCTATCTCAATGCAGACTTTAATAAGCTAGATGGAAGCGCTGGCTTTATTTAAGGCCATTAGAGCTATGATTTCTAAGCAATCTAAACAATTATGCATAATAATAGTGATAATCTTAATAAAAGTTGCTTTAAAATGTGACATCATGATATATAAGGTTACATTAAATTTGATGTCACATTCCTGGGTCAGGTAATGCTTTAAAGAAGGGGATGAAAAAACAAATGATGTTACCAAATGTAGAAAATTCTGCAAAAATAGTCATCTCAAGCAGATTAAGGAAGACTATGCAAAGTAGGAATGTGCTTTGCAATACAAGTGAAAAGAATGTGATTCCGGATGTGTTTGCAATACAAGTCAAAAGAATTATGGAATTTTTCTTCCATATACCAATTCCTTCTGGCCAGGAATTCTGGGAGGTGTAGTTCCAACATATTTGCTGAACATCAGAGGAAAATTATGCTAGAGAACTGGTGAAAGCCAGAAGAGATTAAATTAAGAGATGATGTTGTCACAGATAGTTTTCACCAATATCAAATATAGACCTTAATAGTTAAAATTAAGCCTTGAACTGTGAGATGGGTGGCAAATAGATTGGATGGATGGATGGATGGATGGATGGATGGATGGATGGATGGATGGATGGATGGATGGATGGATGGATGGATGGATGGATGGATGGATAGACAGACAGACAGACAGACAGACAGACAGACAATATATTTGTATATTGAAAGACAGTGTGTGCTTCTCTTTAACATTATTATCTGTACATAAGTAAATAACTGATGAAAATGTTTTTTCTTAAATAAAAGTTTATAGTTGAGTCAGAGTTTCCAAGGCATGGATTTCAATCTACTTTTGGACTCTCTGGGTCTTTCTTGTGTTCTACAGTCCAGGGTTTTTGACCATGAACCATCTACCTCATCTCTCCTCTAAACTAATGTACAACTACACATCTACCTCCAACTCTCCTAAATATATTACTGAACAACCCAATTGTTGATTTAACATCAGCTTTGGGATGACTTGTGGAACTGGCATTCTTGTCAGGTTGTTCTCATAACTTCTAAATTTAGCCATCTACTTCTTTTCTCCCTGTCTCCGTGTCTGCAGAATAGAACAATGTGCCACAACTCACGATTGTGAAAAATAAAGAGAGAGTTACTGATGTTTCTATTTGCCATGCTTCCTTTAACATCACTGGGCTATCCGCAACAGGTTTTAGGTATATCTTCCCATCTAACTAAGTAAGTTTCCTGTTGAATGGAAACTGAAATCAGACCTTTTCATCCAGAAATCTGTAGCATTTAAATGCATCCCCCTGGGCTACTGTATCTGCTATCACAGCTGGTGCTCTTTTGTATACCAGACGCTCTTCTAAAATGCCAGCTCGGGTCTTATAAAGAGGTAGCAGCAGGCATAGCTTTCCCACACATTGATCAATTCCTCACCATTTATTATCGGCCTTTATTTGTCTTCTGGTTAATATAGTTATAATAATAACATAAATAAACATATTAAATATTTATATAAAAAGATAAATACCACGTTCATCCCCATATGTGAAAAAACGCCAAGAAAACAATTGGCGTCCAGGGATTTCTTCTGTCTCCCTGCCACGGGGAGCTTTGATCCTTTGCAAGTAATTGGCACTGAACCCTAGCCAGCCCTTTTCGGTGCAGATGTTTCAAGGAAAAGCCAAATGCATTTTAGTCTGGGAAGAAATGGCCAAACAGGAGAAGAAAAATAGGAGAAGAAAATGAAAAGATGACGAGATGACTGTGAGCTAATAAAGACATTGTTCCACTTCTTGAGATCTTTATTGAAAGTCATCACCCAAAAAAACCAAAAACTAAAAAAGAGGGAAGTGCGAATCCTTCAAAAGCAGTATTTCAGAGAAGCAGATATAGGGTTAGGGTTAGGTATATATTTTCCTTATATCATTAAGGCAGCCACTTCTTTTCCCAAACTTGCATGACTGCTTCCAATGTCACTCTGTTTCTGCATATGTATAATGTGCCGGCTGAGCTACAGTACATTGGTTCTTTGTGGGAAACAAGCCAATCATCTCTCAACAAAAAGAAAATTATCCAAAGGAAAAGAACTTAGGTGAATCAGGATATTTTAACTTCATGTATCCAGGGGAGATTCCCCAACAATTTCGCAAGAGCATTCCAGGGGTGAAATCCAGCAGGTTCTGACAGGTTCTGGAGAACCGGTAGCGGAAATTTTGAGTAGTTTGGAGAACCGGTAGCGGAAATTTTGAGTAGTTCGGAGAACCGGCAAATACCACCTCTGGCTGGCCCCAGAGTGGGGTGGGAATGGAGATTTTGCAATATCCTTCCCCCAGGAGTGGGGAGGGAATAGGGATTTTGCAGTATCCTTCCCCAGGAGTGGGGAGGGAATGGGGATTTTGCAGTATCCTTCCCCTGCCACGCCCACCAAGCCACGCCCACAGAACCGGTAGTAAAAAAAAATTGGATTTCACCACTGGAGCGTTCCTTCCATTCCCGCCTGTAGTGTAAATCAGTAGCATCATTACTGGGAAAAAAAATCCAGAGGGATGATTTGCCAGAAACGCTGAAGACTGCTGGAGAAATTATTCCACAAAGCAAAACATCCACATACAACCTCAGCTATATCAGAGCTAAAGATGTAAATTTCTCCAAAATTGTCATCTTCAAAGAACGTTTTCTTTCATCAAACCGAATAAGAACTAGTTGGGGAAAGAAATGCAGGCAGATCTCTCTGCCTGGCATAATTCTTACAATCTTACTTAGATTTTGACTTCTCCCCTTTTAATATTTGAACATTTCAAGCTCTCTCTAAAATGCAGGCTCTGTGTAATATCTGAACTGGGCTTTGAGTTTCAAATATTCTCACCTTTTGGTTCACTAATAATCATTATATCTTATCATCACATCCTAATAGAGCTATATATTCTCATCACTAGGGATTTAGTCTCCAGTCTTTTAAAAGTTAGACTACCATATTTAAAATATATTGTCCAAATTTAGGCATACCACCTCCTCTTGCTATTCAGATCAATGTGGTTGTATATGTACAGTATTCAGAAAAATAATTTTCCTCATCCTAAGCAACAGAACAGCAGAACAGAACAGAGTTGTATGTCCCCAGTTTATTTGTCCTGTTGTCCCATTTATATCCTTCTACTTTAAATGAAAAGGAGGAGCGAGATTAACCAATAAACCATAATTCATTCAAAATGCTTCCTGCGCCTCCAGTCGAGGAAATGACATTTTCTTGATTCTTTTTCTTTCCTTGATTGGTGTAGACATGCAACTTTCTGCAAAAGATATGCATTTTTTTCAGTTTGCTTGGTGGTGAGAATTTCAAAGCTGCTTTTATTTTTTATTTTTTGCTTTCCAGATGCTGCTTCCCTTCCCTTTGTTCTTTGCCTTCTTCATACAGGCACTAGAATTCATTTTCTGGATAATTTGTTCCACTCCTGTCTGTGCTGCCATATTTTTGCCTGGAAGGTTGTAGTTAGGATGAGTAGATAAGATCAGAACACCGAATGATGCCTGATTTCCTGACATTTCTTTGCTAAATTGATTATTATCCATGATGTGAGCCAGAAATGCTAGGGATACTTGGATGGATAATGAAGGAAATGTAAATCTCCTCCATGTCTTCACAAGTTAATGAGTGCAGTGTCTGGCATTTATCCAGCTTGAAAGAGGGAGGATGCAGAGAGAGTTGTCCATTAAAATTCAATTTCTCTGTTCAAAAGATTTGGTCCAAAATAGTTTTCAGGATTATTTCTTAGAGCTTGAGACCTGGAGGGGATCCTTTTATTGAATTGACCTAGTGCCTCCCATTCAAACTGATAGAAATGGTCTTAGAAGAAGTGTTGCTAACATAAAGTTGTTCTTGTTAAAACTCATCAGAGCTAGCCCAGCAGTCACACTATAGTAGCCAAGTTATGACTTTATTTATTTGTTTGTTCATTTGGATTTATTTGGCCAATGCCTCTGGGTGGCTTATATCTAAAAAGTAAAGAAAGGGAAAAAGAAAAATAAACATGCATGTCCAGGGCAAACAAGCCAATACATTAAAAAAAAAAACAACCCACCAACAACCACTCTATGCCCAGGCCTGGGAAGAAAGCCGAGTTTTCACTGATTTGTGGAACAGCTACAGGATCCTCATCAGCACTGCATACTTCTAAACCCCCTCCAGTTTATCAACAGCTCTGGTTGCCTTGCCAGTTTAGCCAGACTTAGTTAAATTATCTCTATCTGATGTCCACTTTCATATAGGCATCGGATGTTAAAGAAGACTGGATACTGAAAAGGAAGAGAATAATTGCCTTTTACCCAAGTTGCCAAGGACCAACTTCTTCTAGTAGTGGGAGAACAGATTTCCTGCAGATAAATGCATTGCTGAACATAAAGGATGAGCAAATTTTTGTTGGCTGTGAATCTGACTTAACGGCTTGGAAAGATGCAAGAGCCCCAGTGCCCAAGGCAATAGCATAATGTAGGGGCCCTGGTGTACAGGCAGGGGTGGGTTCTAACTTACCTCGCTGCCGGTTCACTTCCTCCCGCGTGGGCACGCCACATGGGCGCGCGCATGCGCAGTGCCAAAAAATCAGAAAAAATTCCCCCCCAAAAAAGCCCAAAACAAGATGGTGACGCATGCGCAGTGCCAGAAACTCGGCTTCTGTGCATGTGCAGAAGAAAAAAAAACGGAAAAATATTTCAAGAAAAATAAATTAAAATTTTTTTTAAAAAAAGATGGCGGCACCCACGGACCGGCACCGACCGAACCGGATCCGTGACATCACTGTGACGTCACCAGCGGGTCGCTACCAGTTCGGGCGATCCGGTCCGAACCGGGAGGAACCCAGCTCTGTGTACAGGGATGAAATTGTGTCAGGAGAAACATGGCAGAGGGGGGGCAGGCAGAAGGGAAAGAATTTAAGAAATAGTTTTTTGTATGTAAGTTCCCCTACCCAAACAACTGGAGACCGAAATCTAGTAGTTCAGATAGAAAGGGCTCCAAAGTTGCAGAAAAGGAGCTTATTTCAAATGCAGCCTTAAAACGCCTATTTCTGTGAGACAACTTGTTGTGCTTATATGTGTATACATGTATGCATGTGCATTTAATGAGACAACTTGTTGTGCTTATATGTGTATACATGTATGCATGTGCATTTAATTAAGGCAATGTTGGGACAGAGTATAGATCCCTTCACTCTGTTGCTAGCTTGGGGCCAATATGGGATATGTATAAACTCAGATCTCAGCAGAAGAAAAGTTATTACATTCATTGTACACAACTCAAATACTTGGGTCTTGGCCCACCCTTCCTACAATATCCTCTTGGAGCTTATTAATATGTTTCTTGATTGACAGAATTAAATATGGCAGTTCCATTTTATTTTATTTGGGTTCTATTAGAATGTGTAGCCATGAAAATGCGGTCTTCAGTCACATTTTTGTGGTAATACAGAATCTGCCTGCTGTGTAATATTGCTGTCTGCCTCTTCAGAGCAGTAATCTGGTGAATAATGTCAAGGAAATCTTTTATTTCTTAGCTGTTAGGGATAGTAGTTGGTTCTAGAGTGGAATGATTTAAATTAGGGATGTAAATCACCAAACCTAAAACTTCTGATTTAAAGCATATTAATCAGATTTCCTGTTTAAGGAAAAATCAGCCTATCCATAATGCAAAGCAAGTGAAATCATAACTGGCCATCTCTCCAGTGTCACAGAGCCAGGGTAACCTGTTTCTCCTTCCTTCAAGTTACACTCCTCAGGTGGTCAAAATTGACTATGTTCTTTGGTTTAACACTAATAGTTCATTCTACAGATATATGCTTCTATTACCACAGTGAAGTTAAATTATACCTATCGACACCCATTCACACACCAACAAACACACATAACATCCCTCTTACATAGAAAAAAAAATTGAAAACAATCTAAGAATAGTGTGGGTTTAAGCAGACTTTTTTTTCCTTTTGTTTAGACTTCTTTCTTTAATCATTAATTTTGGATATTACAGAGACAAGTTGTGACTTGACCCCAGTGATGGCATTTTTCCTAAAGAGACCAATGAAATGTCTGGATTTTATGTGGTTTTTTAGCATGTCTTGAATGACTAGTAATTTATAATAGGTCAAAAAGTACATGAAATTTAGACAGTTAAGGGAGAAAGGATAAATAGATTTTCAGGGGAAGCATTGTTTTGTAATAAAAATAAGATTTATCAATTTTTTTTGCTGCTCAGGGTGGCATGTCTTCCTCTACTTTACCTTCATGAGTAATTCTGTGAGATGGGCTCAACTACAACATCTAGTAATCTCATGGCTAAGTGGAGTTTGAAGTTTGAAACTGAGTTTGTCCAGCCATAGGCAAGCCATCATGCTACTATATAGCACTTACCATTAGCAAACAGCAATTGGGCATCCATTTTCTAGAAAGTTCTGTTGCAAGTGTCATTCTAGTCGTCTTCCCATTACCCTAGTTCCACCTGATTTCAGGTAGCTTACTTCCAGGAAAGTATGTATATAAAATTATGAGCTCAGTAACTTAGTAGTATCTGCTTCCTTCAACAGCCAGGCTGTGAATCTCTCAAGCAGTATATTCACAACCTTGCAATTGGAAATTGTCTTCTATGCAAAGTTTTGTATAGCTTTGGCCCATCCTAGCACATTTCCCATGGTGATCGTTTGGAAATCAATTAAATAAACATTCATTTCAGAAAACAATATGTGCAGACAAGAGCTTGCTCATTGGAGCTTGCTCTTTGATAAGGTCTGCCAGACCAGAAGCCTATTAAACACATATTTTATTAGCTTTAATGCTCCTTAGATGCCTATTATAGAGGTGTATGCTGGAGGATGATTCTGGGAAAGAATTTCTACAGGGAATGTTAACTGAACCTGAATTAATATCCATTGAGTTGGAAGTGGTAATTTAGACCATTGAATCTAACCCTCTGTTTAGTGAAAAGATTTCTACTTATCCTACCTGTGTTTAGTAAGTGTCATGGCTGCAGTTGAGTTTAGTTTGGTTTACAAACAGTTCAGTGTCAATTTTCAATTCTGCATTTCTTAAATGTATGACACAATTTGTTTCTCTCACCCTCCCCATGGTGGCAAATGTCTGAAGAATAATTATAACCATGGTTGTCTGAATGTAGATATTCAAGACACTAGAACCCCTACCAGATCAGGGATCCTGATAGTAATAAAGGACTGCAACCTGTTCATTTCTTTAGATCTTACTTGTCAGCATTAAAAAAAATGAGGAGGAGAGAATGGAGGCATACATTAAGTGGGATATTACTTACTGAATGAATAAAGAGCACCCAAGTTGGGATAAGATTAACTGGGAATTAACTAGAATTCTTCAGGGAAACAATGTATAAGACATTTAAATGTATATCTCTACTCCAAGGTTGCAATAATGAAAGATATATAGATTGTTAATAGCCCCTACTCACATCTTATGCATTCAGTGAAAGAACCAATGTGCAAGATCTAATATAGATGCAAATGTCAATTGATCCCTGTGACAAAAGGATTGCTGCAAAGAAGCAGTATGACTCCAGTGTTTCATGCCATTCCCTTATAGGATCCTTAAATCTCCTGGTTCACGTGAGGAATAAGCAACCCACTCAAGCCTTGTCACTCAAAGGAGACAAAGGAAATATGTGGCAGCAAGTACATGTACCCATCAATCCTGCAGGACCTTTCCAGGTAAGCAGATCCTATAATACCTGCTATTATGTCTTTGATTTAGTATAGCAAACCTTAAGACAAAGATTGAATGGTGAATGGTGAAATGTGCAGCAACGCAAGTTCAAGAAAAACAGAATACCTCTTTCTGGCCTCCTATAATAAAGTAGCTTAGGAGGCATGCCTCTCCCCTTCCCCGCCCAAACTCGTTGCTTCATAATAGGACTTAATACATCAGCACCAGGGGTGGGTTCTAACTTACCTCGCTGCCGGTTCGCTTCCTCCTGCACCGTGTGGGCGCGCCTTGGCGCGCGCTTCGCGTGCGCATGCGCATGCGCAGTGCAAAAAAAATAAAAATAATTCTCCCCCCAAAAAACCATAAACGAACTTATTTGGTCACAGAAAAAAAAAAAAAAAAAAAACGCCCCCCCCAAACGCCAAAAAAAAAAAGATGGCGATGCATGCGCAGTGCTGGAAACTGAGCTTCTGTGCATGCACAGAAGGAAAAAAAACCCGGAAAAAATTCAAAAATTTTTTTAAAAAAAATTAAAAAAAATTTTGAAAAAAAGATGGCGGCGCCCACGGACTGGTACCGACCGAACCGGATCGGTGACATCATCGTGACATCACCAGCGGGTCGCTACCAGTTCGGGTGAACCGGTCCGAACCAGGAAGAACCCACCTCTGATCAGCACTAATATGTGGCTTGAACAGTTACTTGAAACTTTGTCATTGTTGAATGGGTTCTTACATGGGAAACTGGATGTAACTGCTGTCAAAAACATCACCCCTTCCTTATGGTAGTATGGACTATGTGGCTATTATTCCTGGTTCAAATCATGACCCAGTCAGGAAGTTCACATTATAATCTCCCACCTGCTCCATAGGAGAGTGCTATTTCTGCTTTCATGTGAGAAAGAGATATGGAAAATGCTGTATTTAAGTACCTCCTCTGCATGAAGAAGTCATAAGTGCAATCCTTAACCAGATATATCTGGAACGCTAGTAAGCCATTGGATGGGCAGAGCTAGATTTCATAAGGATAAGGCAGCTTCCTATCCCCACCTCTTATAGTAATGAAAAACATACAAGTGATCCTGGTACAAAAGTATTTCTATGTAGAATGTTCTTGACTTGAGTCTCAGCTGGTGGGAATGCATGCCAGGATGATGTGGTGCTTATTGTTAAGATGACCACCACTCAGCTGCAAGTATCCATGCTCCAATTGACAGCAACTGGTTACATGAGGAAACTTGTAGCACAGTGATGCCATGTTTTATAACTATATTACTAGATATTATCAGAAATGAGAAATGTAGAGGAAACTCAGAACTATTACTTCTGATTCACTGCAATGTCACATGTCAGCTGTGGAACCATCCATGATAGCAAGTCTCTTCCAATATACGCAGTGTTATCTGTTAAATAGAAATGTTCAGATCCATACTGTGTTTCTGTAAATGCTATAAACAGTCTTGAAAAATGTGATGTCATTTATTTATCTGGGCTCCATCCTTGCTTTTGCATGTTCAAAAGCATCTTGACTCATAATTATTTTGGAGTAAAACTTTGAGAGCCAGCTTGGTCTAGTGGTCCAGCTAGAAACCATGAGACTGAGTTCTAGTTCCACTTTAGGCATGAAATCTGGCTGGGTGACTTTGGAACCAGCACTCACACTCTCAGCCTACAGCATCATGCTTGGGTGACAAGCCAGTTAGTCAATTCTTGTCACAATCAGTGGATGAACACTCTTGTGATCTGAGAGGGGGGGAAAGCCTGTACATTGGGGGGGGGCGGGGGAACTGGGTAGGAGGCATAGCTAGATAAATCTTACCTCCTATAGGTAGGTGTGTGTTAAACGTTATTATGGAAATCTTGTATAGTTTCATGAAAGATTCTGTGATGGCGTGTTGAATCTATGCAAAATTTAACCACTATGCATTAATTTTCTGAGCTGTTTGTGAGCAGTGAGACAGTTGCACACTGTGATTCTGCAAAGATGATTTATAAGTGCTATTCCATCTCTAGGTGGGATTTCAAATGTCTATTTTATTTTGGAAATATATGAAGCATGTATAAATTGCACAAAAGTTTATGTTTACTATTAAGAACTAGACATGTTTATGATTGTTCTTTCATTATACAGATGAAAACTCGGTTATGGTCTTTTAAAAGCAGAGTTATGGTTGCAAATTGGCATAGAGATAGCATTTTTGTTCATATAAAGTTGCACAAAAACATATTTACTTAGCATTATCGGGTAAATGAACTCTGTTTATGTTAAGATTTTGTGTGAACTATTTGATTTAATATTGGTACCTTGAAATCCAGACTTTAAACTCCCAGAGTATAAAGCAAATTCTACCATCTTTTGTTATATCAACAGTGCTGCTTTTCAAAAAACCAAAACCTTAGCAAACCTGTTCTCAGGGATCTTTTCAGATCTGTAAATATTGGACAAGTATAAAACTGATATGCATCTGTAAAATAAATAGAATAGAACTATATTGAGGAATGAACAGGGCCATATATATCCATTTATTATTCTGACCTTTTGTGTGTGTGTGTATTAAAATCCAGAGGTGTTTATTCCCTAAGAGTTTTATTGCAAATGTTATTCCTGGCATCTTATTTTCTTTGGTGAATGATTTGTTACGCTGCTTGTACTGGGCGAGGCCATGAGCATTTGCTTTTTTTTTTTTTTTTACTTAGCACTAAAGTGTGCAGTATACTTTGGGGTGCCATAAAACAATAATCTAGTTACTTGTAAGCCTGTTGCTTATTGCTTGTAGCTCAACTGTTGCTGTGTGCTTAATGACAACTGGGATGGGCAACTAATTTGTTACCATTCAGTTGGTATGAGCTTGTTCCAGCTTGTTGACTCACAGCCTGGGGATGGTCTTTCCTTTTGCAGAAGTATCTCTGAATAGGTTGGACCGCAGAGGGGCATAAAAAGCAATGCTACAATGTGTGTGTGTGAGAGAGAGAGAGAGAGAGAGAGAGAGAGAGAGAGAGATTCATTTTCATTAGAGGGTGTGTCATGAGGCTTATATAATCAACATTTTCCTCCCTTCTATCCAGTTCATTTCTTCTTCATCAGGCTATGAGAATTGAAGAAGAACTGGACCATTTCCAAGTACTTAGTGACTAAAATGTAACACCAGGCTCTACATAACCAATATATACAAGGGGAAGCCGTTTTGCTGGGGAGAATTATGGCTAAGGCCATATACACGCTTACCTGGCCTTAAGTACCATTTAATTCAGTAAGACTTCCCTCTAAATAGCTACATATAGGATTGCACTGTGAAAATAGCTGCTAATAACTGAAAGCAATGTAGGGAGTATTCCTTTGCAGGATTAATAGAGAGAGATACCACACTGCCTCAGAGAAATTCCAGACAATGAACTGGAAAATTCACAAAAGAGTAAAACAGAGAGAAAATAGTATTACATCATATCATATACAATATGTGGCCAGTATGTTGCCAGCCAGGTTCCGTGTAGCCAACTTAATAGCAATCAGTGTGTTAGCTAGGGGGAAAATATTGCATTTTCCCAAGAACAACATATTGATCTCAGAGAATGGAATATTCTTACAACAGAAATGCTGCCTTACAGAAAAATAGAACAGGACAGAAAATTGGAAACAAATGTGCATTTATAGTATTCATACACAGACAATTGGAAGTCCTTTTTTTTTTTTTTTATGGAAAACAGGGCAGCTGAGCATGAAAAATCTGCCCTTTGCTTCCTACACATAAATATACACACGTGATATCATTGCCACTAGGAATGCTGGAGGAATCTCTTTTCAACCTGAATTGATCTGCCTCTTCTAGAGAAATGTGCAGATCAGAACTTAGCAGTCAGATGGATTTTTTTTCACTTCCCTTAATATTACACTGGAGTTTTGTGGCTCAGAAAAGAAAAATCAAAAAGTATTTAAACTGTGCATTCGAGGATAAAGTGAATGCATCACGCTTGTTTTCTAACGTGTTCAAAAGGTACGTACTGAAATAGATGTAAGCGCCAAGGTTGTGTAGATTTTTTACAAACCCAGACTTGCAGAATGAGCAAGGAATAGAAGGGAATTACCGATTAACATTTTCAGATGCCCACCCCCGCCACACTTGCCTTAGGTAAAATAAAAGAGAGCATAGTTGGTTAGGGGCAAATGAAATTTCACAGCCTGTATACACAGATCTCCATCTGGTCTTTATTCTGAAAATCTCCCATCACAGTATTCAGCAAATAGGAAGGCAGCAACACTGAATATCCACTGAGTATGTGAACAGTGTGAGGAGGCTTCGTGCAGGGCTTTATATCATCGGAAGACAGGTAATGGCAGGCTTGTAGTCTTCTCTTGCATAATGGGACATGAATGCAGAGGTTGGCTCTGCTCCTGAGGGAATGGGAGGTGAATGGGCCTCTGCCCTTGCTGCCTGTAAAGTGTTGTAACCATGGGAACAGCACGGGTGGCATGGGCTAATGAAGCTGTAACTGTCAAGCTCAGAGAATGAAGGAGCCCCCTGTGATTCCAAAGTCAGGAGTACAGGGGGAGAAGGATAGCTCTGGCCTTCATAGCAGCCCGAGTTACGGAGATTTTAGCACCCAAGCTGATAATGTAGTTCATTTTGTCCCTTGATCCACTATTGGGACGGCCTCCCTCATATCAAGGCAGGGACAAAAGGCAAATGAGCAGCAACCCGTTCTAATAAGAGAAGTCATCGCTGCCCCAATGGTTTCATCCTATCCCCCAAACCTTAATACCCCTTTACATTGGCCACGAAAGGTGCGCAGAGCTGGATTTCATTGCAAAACAGAGGTTCTGTAACAGTAACAGATTAACAGAGTTGGAAGGGACCTTGTAGGTCATCTAGTCCAACCCCCCACCCAAGCAGGAGACCCTACATCATTTCTGACACATGGCAGTCCAGTCTCTTCTTGAAAGCTTCCAGTGATGATGCTCCCACAAGCTCCCACTGTGTCAAGCTATAGGCATGCGATCTACTGTATATTACAGAAATGAAGCCAGAATGCGTGAACGGGGCAATCTAGCCCAGAGTGGAAGGTTGGGTATTATTATGCCTTTGCACATGACACACTTGCTATGACTGTAGCCCGAACAAGCCACCTACTCCGACACCCAGTTTATCTTCCCACAGCCTCAGGCATGCAGAATTCACTTCTATGTGGGAGAGATGCTGTCTGTCATAGACACTCCTGCAGATAGAAAGAAGGGGTTGGTCTTTTTGAAAAAAGACAGTAGTTGTTCAACCAACTCTGGAAAGGAGTAGGATTTAAGATCACTGCACACAGTCTTTGTTTAAATCCAGATAATTGAAGCACAGGAAACGTCTGCTTCAACAGCCTTCTAGGAAGAGGCCAGGAATTGTATGGCATTTGATTTCTGGTTCTTTGTGTTGCCCTAATTATCTTGTATTTCTCTGTGCAAGGTAGTGAATTCTGTGTGATTTCATCTTTTTTATCCATTTTCAGGATGGACATGGAGTAGTTGTTGTTGTTGTTGTTGTTGGTGTTGTTGTTGTTGTTATTATTATTATTGTTTCAAGTTTCAAGTTTATTTATATTTCTATGCCGCCCAACTCCCGGAGGACTCTGGGCGGCTTACAACAATAAAAAAACATTATTAAAATATAAAAAACTATTAAAAAGAAACATATTAAAAACATTAAAAAACAACTAAAAACTCATACACACCGTATCATGGCTGGATCTCGCCAAATTACAGAGGTGAGATCAACGGCCCCAAGCCTGCCGGAACAGCCAAGTCTTCACGGCGTTCCGGAAGGCCAGCAGGGTGGGGGTGGTCCGGATCTCAGGGGGTAGCTGGTTCCAGAGGGCTGGGGCAACCACAGAGAAGGCCCTCCCCCGCGGGCCCGCCAGCCGAGACTGTTTAGCTGACGGGACCTGGAGGAGCCCAACCCT
>QLTV01001324.1:549266-568753 GCA_003457575.1 Thermophis baileyi | reverse complement strand
GGCTGCTCCTGCACCGGGGCCAGAGGGGGATTGTGGGCTGGACCCTGCTGGCCCGCCAGCTTTTCGCTCACTGGGGAGGAGCAAAAGCGAAGCCTCTCCACGCTTCAGAAGTAACTTCCAGGCTGGGCAAAACATCGTCCTCTGAGAGCGCCGAGCCTCCTGGTTGGGAAAGATGGATCAGGGCGCCCTGAGGTGTTTTTCCCCCACCCAGGCACGGGAAGAGGCGAAGGGCAGGGGTGGGTTCTAACTTACCTCGCTGCCAGTTGCTTCCTCCCGCGCCGCGTGGCCGCGCCTCGTGGGAAAAAAAGTTGAAAACTGTTCCCCGGGGTCACATGCCCCCCCTGGCATCTCTCCAAGCCCCCCCCCCAGGGGGGGCGCCCCACTATTTGAGAAGGACTGCTTTAGATGATGGGTGTTATTTGTAATGGTGAGGCAAAACTGCTTTTACAGGACAGGAGGCTCTAAATAACAGTTGTGAGTTCTCTTCATCAATAGGAAACTTCCAGATAGCAAGTGCAGGCAAGAACAGTAACCTGATCAGCTTTGGAGAACAAACCTTTGCGTATGTGTGTGTATACACCCAAATTATTCGACTTCCATCGGTCCCTTATTTTCTTTTTCCAATCAAAAAATAATCAGTGAAACAAACGTTCCAAGTACTACAATAATTTTTTTTTCAAATCTGATAACTTATTTGTGAGATAATATAAACCAGTGATTGGACAGAAAGGGAATCCAACCTTGTGACTGCTTGGGAGGAGACCTCTACAAAAATGCCAATATTAATATTAACATTATAGGTATATTGAATTATAGAATAGCTTCCACTAAATGCCCTCAGATAAAAATATTATATTGGGAGGCGTTGTGCTAAATTATGATGTGTACCAGTGACAGCCTGCATACATAGAAGCACTTGAAATTCATGTTTGCCATTCTTATACAATCAGATTCTCAACCTAATTTTCAGTTTTGAATCTTGTGGTATACATATTGTGTCTGGGTACTATATAAGCTGTATAAGATGGGAGCTCCTTTTTGAAGTAGGAAAAAAAATTACTAACATGAGTATTAGAAATCTGATAAGATAAAGTTGAAACATATGTGACCTCTTATGTAATTTATAAAATTCAGATATATCTTTCTAAAGTCCATAGTGGGAATTGGAAAGCCAAACACATGTGAAATTGGATGTTTATGTACTGATAAAGAAATGTCAGTACCTACACTATTTTTATTAGTAAAAATTACCTAGTGCACCTTGCCTTTTCTGTTCTCTATCAGTCACCACCCAGTTGTAATTTTTTTTTTTTTCAGCCCCCACCCAGTTTTAATTTTTTTTTTTTAAATAAAGCCTGGTACAGTACATCATTGCATTTCCAAACCTCCTTTGGCCAAACAGGTTAAGATGGAACAACATGAGCATCTGCTAACATACATTTCAAGAGGCAAGTGGGATACAACTGATATTGTGTCTTTCCCATTTTCCACAAATTAATTGTCAGGGGGTGAGCAGAAAATGAAAAAAAAAAAGTAGCCCTCCTGTTCCAATGCATCACTTCCTTAGTCTTCAAACCTCCTTAATATAACTTATAATTTAAAAAGAATAACACGGAGGAGGGGTAATAATAGAATCATTGTTCTGTAACATGCTGTGTTTGGATTTCTACCTTGCCACAAGCTGTTTATAGTTCAGCTAAGTAATCCATGTGCAAAAAAATGTTAATAACATCTAAAATTGCCTTCTTTGAGAGAAATTTGTGTTACAAAATTGCACAAGATTAAAATAGTATCATTAAAAAAAAAACTGCTTGTACAGTTAAGAAGAGGATGATGGAACCTGCTTTCAACCCAGATTTCATATGCTTGTATTTACAGTTTATAATTGTTATTTTCTAATGTAAGAGGAAGCAGTTGGTTATTACAAAGGGAAAAGCAGAATTGTTATACATTCAAAGGTCTTCAAAGTTAAATAATTAAGATCAGATAATTAGCAGGTTACTAGAACTAGTTTGCTGTTTTGGTTCAGGGACCTGAAAGTCAGCGCCCATGAGTTGCTACAAAAAGACTGTGGGTGAACAGAGAGAGCAAGATGGTGTCTGATGCTCTTCTCATTAAGATCATGAGAAGAAATTGGACAATTCTAGCTCCATTATCTGCCTGTAGTTTCATCTTCATTTTGTGCACCTTCTTTGCTTCTCATGAAGCTTATCATCATCATTGTCGTCGTCATCGTCATCATCATCATGCAGAGGTAGAAAGTATCTAATAATTAAAATAATAAAAGCACAGAATATGAAGGGACTAAAAGAATGTTTGAAACAAGGTGAGATGTTTTATAAGCTTCCCCATCATACATACTCTGACCATTGTTGTGTTCCCTAAAAATATCAACATGGACTATTTTATTCCAATAAAGCTGCAGTATTTGAAAGTTCATGTGTGTTTCTGCTGCTTCTCTCAACAAGTTAAAATTTAATATAGCAAACTACAAGAACCAATTATGAGGACCAGGATGACAAAGAAGACCTAAATGTATAACCAACAGTATAAGGAACTTTTAAGGACAGCCACCAGAATCTCATATCAGTTGCTTCCCCTCTCCCCAACCCCAAACCTCCAAATACACATGCAATGCTTTGTTCATAACCCTGTGGAATTGTCCACCACTGTGTTCTAAGAATTGGTAATATCTTCTTTCTCTTTATTGGCCTGAAAGCCATTTCTATGAATGATAACCAGTTCAAGAACTCACCTGGATGCTTCATTACACTGTTCTTTGCTTTCACCTATCCAGGTATGCATCATGTTCTTCTAGAATTCAGGCAGAATGAAAGCCAAGACCATCTCCATTATATACAGGCTGCAATAAAAGAACTATTTCATTATTGTGTCAGCCCTTGATGAACAATGTCTATAAAGTTCAATAAGACATATTCAGATAGTAATCAGGTTGTTTTATCAAGTTAGAATAAACACATCGATTTTTTTTTTTACCATAGTATTGTCACTATAATTTAGCCACCCCCATACTGATGGTTTCTAAAATTGCCCAGAGGCTATTGGAGTGGGCAGCTATAACAAACTTAAATAAATACTATCTTTGCTAGCATATTGCTTGAAGATTATAGGAGTAATATATCTGGAGAGCACATGGTTAGGGAAACTTGCTCTAATTTATTCCTTTCTTTCTAATAAATATAGTCATCTCTTATCCATATTTTCTCCTATCAGGCAGCTTACTTATTTTTGGCCTTTCTAATGGAAAATATATTTAAAGAAGCAAGAGGGAAAGAACAAAAATAAAACAATATGTTCCCAAGTTACCATATTTCAATCATCCTAAAATACAGTGAAAAATATTTTAAATAATGATAGCAAGCTCATTTTCCTGAGGATGGAATCTTACTGGTTATAAAGTTTGGCAGACTTTGGGAAAATCAAGACCTTGCTGAACTTGTGAATGAAGACAGGACATGTTCAACAGACCACAAAATATTGACAGGTAAGACCTAGAGCCAATATGAGGGAATGTTTACAGCATGCTGGACGAGAGCATGGCTGACTGGAATGCTGAGTAGGAGCACATTGCACTGCAACATTTGGTTTGAGGCCCCATTTACACTTGAAAGTTTAAAAGAGCAGTAAATAGGCCTGTACCTTAAAAAGTAAGAAAGTTTTCCTTGGTGAAATATCTAATTGTCTCATTCGGCACCATTATAGAAAAGGCCTTGCATTCTTCTCGATAACAAAGAAACACAAACAAGGGAAGAAAACAGTTTTAAGATCCATATGGACGGAAACAATTGTCAATTTTAGCAATGGTTTGCAAAATGGCATTCTTCAAGATCTAAGCTCAATTTAAAAGAAGGTACAACAAAGAGAGGGGCGGAGGGGATCAATCTCTGAACATGAAACCACCCTATATTTCAAATATTCTGACCCTTTTGCTTTATAAGCCCAAGAGAGGAAAACCAAGTGATTGGGACATAGGGAGAAGATTTATGAACTGTGAGATAGCATCAAGTTTTGAAGAGTCAGAATCAACTAACAAAAAAAAGACAGAAAAAATAAATTAATAGCCTGTGCTTTCAGCTTTTTATGAGGAAAAAGATATGACTAGGGCTTGTCTTTGGTTTTGCCACCCTCATTCCACATTTATTTTTCAACGTCATAAAAGCATAAAACAAAATTGTGGTTTGGCCAGCACCCTGACCTCTCAAGGGCTAACTGGATGCTTCTGAAAAGCTTGCAAGGAGAACAGCACCCTCCCATTTGTGTTCCCCAGCAATTGATGCTAGGAGCCACTCTGCCACTGACACCGGTGATAATACAGCCATTAGGACTGCTAGCTAGTGATAACCTTATCATCCACAAATGTATATAATCCCTACATTTGTCACATCTTGACACTGTCCTTTCCTGGAGCAACAACCTGCAGTGCACAAAGTTCTGTGCCTCAATCCCTCCCTCCATGCTGTAATAATTCCTGAAGGCTACACACAGTGGGAAGGAATTTTGCCATCTCACATTCACATGTAACACTAGATTTCCTCTTTGTGTTATCAGATCCAATAAATGGTCACTTTTGTACCCCACACACACAGGTGCACAATCTTGCCAGAGTAATAACAAATATGCTAACCTGCTCATGAATAGTGCAAAAATTGCACTAAAGTATCCCGGAAAACAAAGTCCAAACTTCCCTTTGTTGCTTCTCGACTTTCTCTGAAGGGAAACCCAAAGGTGCTTTTTCAGGAGGCAACTGGACTTCCTTGTTTTTTCTTTTGAAGACATTTCGCTTCTCATCCAAGAAGCTTCTTCAGCTCTGACACGATAGCCTGTCAGAGCTGAAGAAGCTTCTTGGATGAGAAGCGAAACGTCTTCAAAAGAAAAAACAAGGAAGTCCAGTTGCCTCCTGAAAAAGCACCTTTGGGACAACCATGACCTGGATGACTGAGAATCTCTACAGTTTCTGAAGGGAAATAATATACAGTTAGTATACAGACCCTAGAATCCTTAGATATTTATTAGCGATCTATAATGTCACTAGAGACTATTGGGGGCACCCTTCCTGCCCTTTACCCCCCGTCGGATCTGCCCTTGCCACTATAATTTTCAACAATGGCCACCATATTGCATGGTATTAAGCCTTGGTGGGTAATAAAATGACAGTGATTATAAACAGAACCAGTGAAAATGAATTAAACCTAGTTAAGACTCAATACAGGTCACTTTGTTGAATGGAAAATATTTCTGAAATCTGGAGCTAGATCTGGTATCATCCAAGAACCTCTCTCAGCTCTCCAGTATTGTCCTGTGTTCATTTTTCCAGCATATCCAGCCAAATTTCCTTTAATAAAGCCACTTCTGACAAAATGTGACTTATTTAAGGTAGCCATCAGTGAGCATCAGATGTTGATAGGGAACTTCAGAGGGTCATCTATCATCCCATAAAGGAGGAGAACTAAGTGGTATAGTTTATATACATGGTGAAAGGTGACCATAAGCCTAATGAGGCATGAAATGGGAAATGCTGCTTTAGAGTTTGTCTGACAAATTTTGATCAAGAATCCTGACTCTCCACAGGGACGGCAGGAAGCAGCCATGGCTCTGGAGTGCATAAAGGGGGAACAGAACAAAAAATGCCTCGTTCCTCATTTCAGCAGCCCTCAGCTCAATAATTGAAAATTAGGACATGTGAACACAAGCCTTGAATTCCATTAGTGTTTCAGTAGGTAGATTCATAAGGGGGAAAAAAATCAGAGTATGAAAACATATTTGGAGAAGTAAATCTCTCAGAATCAGTAAGATAAGGCAGGTTTAATGTGATGCTGATAAAGATGAACCTACAAAGGAAGGTCTCTCCCTCTGACTCACTTCACCCACCTGGCCTTCCCCACCCAACTGGGACTACAGAGCCATGGTGGCGCAGTGGTTAGAATGTAGTATTGCAGGCTAATTCTGCTGACTGCCAGGAGTTCGATCCTGACCGGCTCAAGGTAGACTCAGCCTTCCATCCAGGGGTGAAATCCAGCAGGTTCTGACAGGTTCTGGAAAACCGGTAGCAGAAATTTTGAGTAGTTCGGAGAACCGGTAGCAGAAATTTTGAGTACTTCGGAGAACCGGCAAATACCACGACTGACTGGCCCTGCCCCCATCTATTCTCTGCCTCCCGAGTCCCAGCTGATCGGGAGGAAATGGGGATTTTGCAATGTATGGAAATTGCAGAAAGATGGAGTCCTTAGTGGGAAAAGCTGTGGTGGCGTAGTGATTAGAGTGCAGTATTGCAAGCTAATTCTGCTTGTCTGTCAGGAATTCGACCCTGACTGGCTCAAAGATAACTCAGCGTTCCATCCTTCTGAGGTTGGTAAAATGAGGACCCGGATTGTTGGGGGCAATATGCTGACTCTGTAAACTGCTTAGAGAGGGCCTCTAAAGCACTGTGGTATATTAGTTTGCATGCTACTGCTACAGAACAGAGTGACTTCTCTAGTATGTCTGCTATCCCCTCCCCCCCCACCCCAGCCAACCTCAACTTTTCCTTTCTATTAATTAAAAGAAGAAAGAAAGAAAAAGATACAAATGCAGTTTAAGCCCAGCAGCTGATAATTAGTTTGCAATGCCTTTAGCCATCAGAGATGTGTTTCTAGATTACAATTCTTCAAGGTACAAATTGGTACCAAAATTTCTATTTCAAATAGTAAAGTATTTGCTTTATTAGAAAACACACAACAATCAAGAGAAACACGGATGGGCCACAGAGCTTAGAGAAAAAGAATTGGATTCAAAGAGTAAATATAAACCAAAAATCAATAGGCAAGCTCATTCCAAATGGAGACTGAGCCTAATGGGAAAATGGCTGTGAAAGGAATCAACCTCAGACACTGATTTGAGCATATCCAATATTTTTGAAAAAAGAAAAATAAGTAATACACTTAGTCTTCACTTAAGCCTGATTGTGATTTATTATTTCTTTCTGGAATCTTGAATGTCTTCATTCCATCTTGGAGCAAGCATCTTTTCTCTCCATAGAACCATAGAACCAATTTATTTTTTCTAAGAGAAGACTTAGACAAAAGTATGGAGAAAAACTCCCTGGCTGCTTACTCTCAAGAGGGAGGTTGTTCATAAGGAACGTAGCCAAATGTCCCTCCTGAGTTTCCCTAGAGGCAAAGCTACTAGACCACAATGACTTGTGAGTATCTTCTGACCTTCTGAGGATTTACCTGGATAGAGATGTCCATTTCAATACACAGCCCCTCCCTTCCAATCTTGTAAAAGGGAAATGTGGCACGTAATATAATGACCTAAGAGAGAAAAAGGAATTATAAAATGAAAATGCCTAAAGCTTGGGGAAAAGCCAACAAAATGGGCACACAAAGGACTAGAGAGACAATAACAACAACAATAGCAACTTCAAGTAACTGCCTTGAGAAGTTCAATAAAAGAAAGTCTCTCTATGAGAAACACCATCCCCTGATATAGCATTTACCCAAAGCCCTGGCATTAAACTTAAAAAAAACCAAACCAAATAGATAAAATCAGCCACAATCTAATGAGTTGAAATCTAGGTTAGCCAACTATCAGGAGATAATACTATCTATTACTCATACTACTCTGCTTTCAATGATGTTCTTGCTGAACAATGGCTTTAGCCACAATATCACAAATCTGTGTAGGGAACAGGCAATAAATTCCAGATACCAGATGAGTGTCTGGAAAGCAAAATGCATTTAAAAGAAAGGGGATAGTTAGCCATCTCTGGATTAGATAATTCTGGAATATTAAACCAAGTAGATGTACAAAGCACTGGAGAAAGCAATTATGTTTGCAAGAATTAGTGGTAAAAGGAAACCAAGCCATCAAAGAACACGGTGGCTGGACATCTTCAAAGCTGACACCAGTCAGAGCATCAAACAACTCAAAGAAGTAGTGCAAGATGAGAAGATGTGGCAAGACCTGGCTCATAGAATCACCAAGAGTCAGACATGACTGAATGCATAACCATCATCATCATCATCATCATCAGATGTACATAAATAAAACAGACACCAGAATAAAACAGAAACTTTGATGTACTTTATACTTTGATGTCTAAACTTGCTTACATAGAGATATAGAAGAAGATAGAAGAATGCCTCAATGACCAATATAACTACTTTTGTACTCCAAATCCAAAATATTATTTCCCAGTGGAAGAATCAAAGCCAACTTTCTTCCAGATGCTTACATGAGTCTTTTGATGTACTGTACAAAACCACAAAGTTAAGGAGTAGTTCAAGACATTTTCCATCTTTATAAAAATAACTTCCTGAGGGGTTACTCTTACACTGCAAGAGACCAGAATGAAATCTAAATCAAAAGTAGAATTTAACATGCAGATTTACACTGCTGAGATGATAAGAATGTAGGCAAGAGGCAAGCACTCAAGAGGCAACATGTAGATGTTTAAATAATAAATGTTGGTTTAGAGGAGGCTACTGGGCAGCAACATCTTAAGAAAAATTGCCTCATGTCCTGCATCTTGGCTTCCCATAAGCAGATAGTTGGCCACTGTGGGAAAGAAGATGCTGGACAAAATACGCCTTTGGTTTGATCCAAATGGATTCCTCTTATGAATATACAAAATATGCTTTGCTTGTTAGAAAAAAAACTATTCTTAGTAAAGGAAAATAAAAACTGCTTTCTGGGTCAAGGAATGCAATTTGGGATGGCTATTTTCTCATCAATGCATTCATTTCCAGCAGTTTTTGATCTCTAATTTAAGCGTATCTTTTTTTGCATGCACTATAAAAAGACAGGCCAGCACCTTCACCAGAGAATCTTAACAAGCAGATTCTTTTTGTGCTGGACATTCTACAGTTATGTTGAGCTGCTTCTTCTGAAGCCCAATGTTAGAAGTCCCTTGTTTCCAATCAAGTTTGGCAGGTAGATGCAGCCCGTTGCTCCCATCAGAAAAGGTCTCTGCCAGAAGAGACTTGTTTTGCTATCCTTACGAAGATCGATTAGGCCACAATAGTTCACAACAGCCTCCAAGTGTTTCTCCATTTCTTAGACAGATGTCAATTGCCATCGCAGCAAGAATTCTGCATAACTCAAGCAATCACTGACATTTCCCAAAGAAGACACCTGGCATTTTTCACACAGGAACTATTAATATTTATGCTACATCTGTGGCTCAGTGCATGACCTTGGCAAATGCGATAGCGAGGGAAGAAAAGGAAAGAGATTCTGGTGATAAATATGCACCTGTGTAACTCAATATTGTTTGGCTCACCACACATACTTAGATACCGTTCTGCTGTCTGCTGCAGAGAGGTAACACTGGTATCACTGTTTAAAGCTTGAAATATGGACAGACCATTGATAAGAGAGAATGACCTTCAAATCACAACTCACAATCCTATACTTTTGCTTCTAAGTAGATATGCATGTGATGAACAGATAATCGTACTGGCTTCCCTGATTTATGGAAAGACTACAAACGTAATGCTTATAAAATATGCCAAGCCCTTATAACAAATGATATAAACATATTAGTCACCTAAGTCTCATAAAGTCAGGGTCATCTTCATGGTGTTTTCTGGAGAATTTTCAGTTGGACAGGATAGAAGAAAGAACTGCCCGTGAAGGTTAAGTCATCCACAGGTTGTTTAATAGCTAGCCAAGGGATGATGATGGCAGATCTGTTGGGGCATTACCAGCTTCTATAGAGCAATAAGCTGAAAAAGCTTCCAAAATACATCAAGGTTGGCTCACTAAATTTTGGAGTAGTGGAGTTATACACATTAACATGTAAGGAGCTCTTTTAAGAATATTAAGTATAAATGATCAGCTGCCAAATACAGCCACAAGGTGTAACATGTTGCATAGTTGTCCTAAAAAATACTGCAATACATCCTGATTACCTTAAAAGTCTAAAAAGAGGATATTTTCAATTCATAATTTCTCAAAAGCATAAAAATGTTCTTTAAATATTCTTTAACCACACAAGATTCCTTTATATATAAAGAAATGAATGGGTCAGTTTTTGTTTTGAGTATAGATAAAGGCTGATAACCAAATACTGTCTATTATCTATCATCTATCATTTCTCTCTCTCCTCTCCCTCTCCCTCTCTCTCTCCTTCTCCCTCTCCCTCTCCCTCTCTCTCTCTCCTTCTCCTTCTCCCTCTCCCTCTCCCTCTCCCTCTCTCTCTCATTCTCCCTCTCCCTCCCTCTCTCCTTCTCCCTCTCCCTCCTTCTCCCTCTCCCTCTCCCTCTCCCTTTCTCCTTCTCCCTCTCCCTCTCCCTCTCCCTCTCCCTCTCTCTCTCTCCTTCTCCCTCTCCCTCTCTCCTTCTCCCTCTCCCTCTCCCTCTCCCTCTCCCTCTCCCTCTCCCTCTCCCCCTCCCTCCCTCTCTCCTTCTCCCTCTCCCTCCTTCTCCCTCTCCCTCTCCCTCTCCCTTTCTCCTTCTCCCTCTCCCTCTCCCTCTCCCTCTCCCTCTCTTTTTTTCCTGGCAGCATCTTCACCTACACATCAAGCTTGATAACATCTTTCCTAGCAAAAAGAAATGGAGGTGGAAGAAGAATTGTCTTTATTTATTTAGTCATTTTTAAAGCCAGTTACGGAAAACTAGAAGACAGTCAGCATCATAGAGGAACTGGGTAATTTTGTCCAAAATTTAACACATGAGGTTTGCCTCAAGCACTGACAGTAAATCCATTCATAGATGCTTTGAGATCACAAATGGCTGAGTTGCAGGAGATCCTATGAGGTTTTTAGCTGTATTCTCAATCTCATTACGATGCGAATTAACTTGTTAGACTCATCTCTACTAGAAGCCCCCTTCAAGTAAGGCCATCTTTTCCTACATCTGTTTCATCAATGTCCTTTCCAAGCCCACCCAGCACTTTTCCAATGAACATGTCCTGCAAAAATTACAAACAAATGCATCACTTTTGATTATACTTTAAAATACTTCCTTCTAGGGCAGATATGGGTGCCTGCTGGTCCATTTTTTATTTTTTTGCTTCTTCCTATTATGACTACTGAAAATAGGTAGCCGGATTTTTCTAATTTTCAGGTAATAAATATACAAAAAATATAGGGTAAATCCTACAATAGGCTTAACAGAGTTTAAAAAGCAAAGAACCCAGGAAGTTTTTCCTTCATAAAGGAAAAAGAATCACCTCAATCTTTGTTGTATTAGTGCTTTGCACAGTACGACCTTCAGACTACTAAAATGTTAAGCCTGTCCCACCATCAGCCCTTTCTAGAATCAGCGTTGCCTTGGTCCTTGCTGGAGTCCCTTGCTGTTGCTTCCATCCTGCTGACATCCCAGACTATCAAGCAACTTTGCTTGGTTGCCAAATTCAAGAGTTTGAAATCTCTCTTTTTTCTTCACAATAGCTGACAGCAGAGTCATAAAAATGAAAGATTCTTAAAATAACATGCAGCACTACTGAGAGATTGCGCAACTTCATTGGCCATCGCCCCTCCCTTGCAAGGCAGCCAGACCAGCCTCGTCAGCCTTCCTCGGGACTGTCTCCATGATTTATGGTGTTAATAACCCAGTCTTAAATCTAGCCATTCCCCTGGGGCTCATAAGCAGCCGCTTACATCGTGTGTTGCATTCCAGTGGAGCTCAGCTTCAGGTCCCCAGTCCGACCCACTTCCCTTCACAGAGGCTGTCTCCAAAGACATTTGGGGAGATGCTTCACATTGTTTGACTTTATGGCATGTGAATGAATGATGAGGGCTCCATTCACTTCTAGGATGCATTTAGAGGTGAATGCACATCCATCTAAAACTGGAAGTTGGATAGCATCAGTGCTCTCCATTGCACTTCTTTGCAAGACACCAAAGGGACAGAGAAAGTATAGATTCACTTCACTATAAAGTGCAGGCAGGAATTAGTTAACAGGAACTGAAAATGAATAGGATTAATTTTCCCATTTCACCGAGCTGTTAATCTGGGGTATGGGAGAAGCTGAAATGTCATAATCTAATTTTATTAATTTTGAGAAAGTTTATCCTGGCAAATTGGCATAACCAGGTTCTGCCAAGGTATAAATGAACTTACTAGCATTTGCAAGGTTTTCTTATTTGAAACTTCGCTGGGCAAACTGAGGAAGTATCCCAGTCCCCCCAATTATGAACTGTCAGAATGTTAGGTAATCACTGTGCCAAGCTATCAGGGTCATTTTTGCATCTATGGCTTTTGTAGATAATTATTGCCCTTCAGGGAGAGCTGTGTCCACCCTCCCCCCATTTTTTTTTCAATCTTTATTTAGCACTACTTTCCTATGATTGCAATGAATTAAAATACTTAATGACACTTCTCGTTGCAAAAAATCCCAAAGCAGTTTACAAATCAGTAAAAAGAATAGCTCAAAATAATGCCTTGAAAACAAATGTTAGGAGACAATTAATAGCTGAAGAAGCCAAATCTAAAAAGGTGGTTGTGGGTTATTTTAATATATCGGCACTAAAGTTTGAAGTATTACAGTGAGGTCATTCCATAGGATAGGTGCCATAGAAGAGAAGCAATATGTTGTAGTTATATGCCATGTCTGAGTGTTAAGGATCCATAAAGATGAAAAGGAGACAATTGCTTTTGGCATCTGAGAGACAGGAAAACCTACTAGTACAGACAAGCAAGCTATGGTTTTCAGTTCCATAATGTTTGTTTCATAGAACTGTAGAAAGTAAGTATTGATGGTGACCTTGGAGTTCATCTGAGCCAGCCCTCTGCCTTGTGCAGGTATCCATTATTACTGCATCTCTAGCAGATGACCATCAATCTTCTGTTTTAACTCCTCCAGCGAAGAAGAGTCCCAGGGCAGCCTGTTCCAGTTTTGAACAACTCTATTAGGATTTTTTTTTTCTTGAAGTCCAGTTGAAATCATTTCCGGGTAATAATAACCCATTACTCTTGTCCTAGAGAGCCAATTTGGTATAGTGGTTAAGGCATCAGGCTAGAAACCAGGAGATCCCAAGTTCTAGTCCCACCTTAGATACAAAGCCAGTTAGGTGACCTTCGGCCAGTCTTTCTTTCTTTCTCTCTCTCTCTCTCTCAGCCTTAGGAAGAAGACAATGGCAAGCCACTTCCAAAAACTTTGGGAACTAGTCCAGGCAGTCTCTAGGAGTCAACACTGATTCAAACAGACAAAAAAATTGTCCTAGAACAACCATTCTGCCCGATCTTCTATATCAGTGGTGGCGAATCTTTTTTGGTCCGCGTGCCAAAAGGGTGTGTGTGTGCGCGCGCTAGCGCGCGTGCGTTCCCACACCCATTCCCTCCCCCCACGCATGCGCACAACCCCCCCACACTGCCCCCTGTGCATGTGCACAACCCCCCCCCAAGCTTCCCTGAAGCCTCCGGAGTGCAAAAAACAGCCCAACGGCAAACCAGAAGTGCATTTTTCCGAACTTCCGGTTTTCCCATTGGGCTGTTTTTCACATTCCGGGGCTTCAGGAAGCTTCCCTGAAGCCTCCGGAGGGCAAAATGGCCTTCCCCAAGGCCAAAAATCAGCTGGCCAGCACGCACATGCGCGCTGGAGCTGACATAGGGCAACACCTCGCGTGCCCTCTGATATGGCTCCGCGTGCCACCTGTGGCATGTGTGCCATAGGTTCGCCGTCACTGTTCTATATGATAGCTCTTCAGATATCTGCAGACAACTATCATATTTCAACACAACTTTCTCCAGACTCAGCATACCCCAATTTTTCCACTGCTCCTAATAAATTTTACTTCTGAGGATCATTATCAATTTGGCTGCTCTCCTGTGGACATTCTCCAGTTTGCCAAGGTCCTTCCTAAAATGTGGTGCAACCAATGGGTGAAATGTTCTAGGACTATGCAAAATACAGAGGGATAATGACTCTCTTGACCCTAGGTTTCTGCTTATGCCTGAAATTATATTTGCTTTTTTTGGCAGTTGAATCATACTGTTGGTTTTTCAGCTTGTGGTCCATAGCATTCCGTCGTCCAGCTTTTCCTTTTCTCCCTTCTGACTCTTCCATCCAGTCCAATTTATGAAACAGACTAAGAGGAGCTAAGTACACCACCTAGAAAATCTATTCTGAAGACCAAGAGCAGGAATGGTAAGAAGGGGTAGAATTAGTGCCATTGTACTACTATATTCTTCATAAAATTATGCTCCATTGTGAAATGTTAGATGTAGATTGCCACAAATAAGTCCAGAGTTATTCAAGTCAGTTTTGGGATAGATGCAAGCTAATGGAGCTCCCAATCAGAAATAATAATAATAATAATAATAATAATAATAATAATAATAATAATAAAAAAGAATGGGAATCCAACAGGTTCCATGTGATCAGCCCTCATTTTTTCTTGCAAATCTTTGTAACCAAGCTATCTCTAGAAATATACAACTGGCTGCTTTTCCTGTGCGGTCAAAAACCTAAAGATTCCAATTTAGAATCCATAGTGTAAGTGCAACTATAGATTTCCTAAGTGAGGGAGGGAGGCGGAGGAAACCAGATCTTCTTGAAGACCTTGAATCAGCGGTGGGTTGCTCCTGGTTTGGCCTGGTTCTTAGAGCCGGTAGTGGCAGTGGCGGGAGGCTCCGCCCACCCACCCGGGATGCTTCTGCACATGCGCAGAAGTGTTGCACGTGTGCGCGCAAGCGCGCGCACGAACCGGTAGTAAAGGGTTTTAGAACCCGCTACTGCCTTGAATGTGTTATTGTTGCAAATATGTAATTTCTACATTATTACTCAAATGATCTTTGGAAAGGTTACCAGCTATTCCTGAGTAGATTAGGAGGTCAGCACCCCCAAATGATAGTAAATGAAATTTGTGGCCTCCAATTACAAAATGTTCTTTTTTTTTTTTAGATAGCACAATTGCCAAGAGCAATAGCAGCACCTGTAAACTCAAAGTTTGATATAGACATCACTTGAGCCTTGTAAGACAAATGGCTCTGTTATATTACTCTAATAATCACTCAACCTGGTTGAATCATTCAGAAGTCTTTGTGATGCAGAAATTCATTCTTGAATTACATTTTAATCATGTTCATTTATCTGTTTTTTTAAACACATATTGAAGATGAGAGAAAATGCCAATAAACAATTTAAGCCCTACAGGGCCTTGGTCTTAGTTGTATCTGTTTCAAATCAGAGGTTTCCTGCATCTCTTCTCTTTTTATTAGAGAGTGATGAAGACAATGCTACCGGTATTTGCACAAGCTTTCTGAATGGTATGTTTTCTATCACTATATTACTAGACTGCAGTCCTATATGGGCACCTTAATTCCATAAAAGCTAATTTATGGTAATCATGATGTTCCTGAATTTTGAAGTCTGCATTTGGCGGATGATTGATTCTGTATATAACACAATGGAAAATATCATTGATGTTGCTGTATTGACTCCTACAGATGCAAAATGGGAAATTATATTACTATTTAGGCTGATAGATAATTGCACTATACAAAAACAATCTTAACACAGCAAAATAGATAAACATTCTTTAAAGGAAAAATTAGAACAGGAACAAGCAATATAAAGTGTCCATTAGTCTAGGTTGATAATTAGACCATGCCTCCCTCTAAGAATGGATTTCAAAATATTCTTCCAGGGGAAAAATCACTGGAGCAGTTTTTTTTAAAAAAACTGAGTACAATGCATTTGGGGGTTCTGTTTTATGACCATTTAAAATGTGGTGACTTTGTTTTTATCAGAGTTAAGGGCAGCTAATTTTCCTGAAGTGAAAGTCATGGTCCACAACAATTCTCTGTAAATGACTAGATTTAAGTTCACCACTATGTGCATAGTTACTACTGCAGGAAATATTGATTAGATAAATTCATGGAGGAAGATAAGGCCACCAGAGGCCTTTCTCGTGGGAGTATTATATTACCTCCAGCAGCACTATAGTCGGCGTGCTCCCTCAGGACCAGTTGCTGAGAAAGCCAACTGGGAAAGTACTATGGCATGTATACTAGCCTTCTGATATTCCCAAAACTCTGCTAAGTCACTCTTAGGAAGAGAATTTGGCTCTTTAGATGTCTGATCAAGAGATTTGTTTTGATATTATTTTGCAGTCTTCAATTGCCTGATACATACATTCTACTGGCTACTTAATATTTGCTTAGACAAAGTCCTGCCTACTCATTTAAAGCAATAGAATGATATTAATCATTTTATTTTATTTAGTTATTAATTTTTTAGGCTGCCCATGTCCTCTATAAGGTGATTCCAGGAAGCATGTATGTCACTATCAAGTGGTAGCCTGATATAGGACTCAAGCCATTATAGGCAAGATTTTTACATCACCTCCAATTATCACAGCCATGATACTTTGGGGAAGTAATTGTGCATCTATCTATGATTCAAGTGCAGAACTATCTAAGGGGGAAAACTAAAACACATACATGTGTGAATCAGTCTCTCATAATAAAGATGCATTTTAAAATGCATTTAAAGCCTACTATTTTTTTAAATAAGTTGCTGGAGGGGCGATGCATATGGTCCTCCAACTACATCCATCAGCCACAGCAAATGAGCATCTTTAAGCAGCTCACAGCTTAACTCATAAATTACATTTTACAATGAATGAGTTTATCTTAGTTAAAATATTACCAGCTCTTTTGGAAACTCATCCTCCTGTTCTTCATTGGGTGCTTACATGTCAAGGATTCTTGGGGAACCATGAGGCAAGCTTTATTTGTTACCTAGTTTGGATAATGAAATGTCTGCAAGAAACCAACCAAGCTCAGAGATCACCAAGAACCCATCATTTCAACCTTGAGCCACTAATATTCTCCTTTATTGGTACCAGTTTTATCTATCATCTATCTATCTATCTATCTATCTATCTATCTATCTATCTATCTATCTATCTATCTATCTATCTATCTATCTATCTAATATAGAAACATCAAAATTTATTTCAATGAAATTTAGTGTTCATAACACTATATAAATTTTTTTAAGCTAAGCATATCTCCAACCTTAATAAAAACCTATTAATAAATTATGGAAAACCTGATTTCTACATTGAAAAGATATCCCTATTGCAGTTCTGTTTTTCCATGTAGTAATTAAAAATACCTTTCAAAAGACTTGTCTATGGAGATTCTCAGTCATCAAAGTCATGGTTGTCCCAAAGGTTCTTTTTCAAGAGGCAACTGGATTTTCTGTTTTTTCTTTGAAGACATTTCACTTCTTATCTAAGAAGCTTCTTTATCTCTGATGTCTATGGAGTTTCTCAGTCATCCAGGTCATGGTTGTCCCAAAGGTGCTTTTTCAAGAGGCAACTGGACTCTCTGGTTTTTCTTTGTAGACGTTTCGCTTCTCGTCCAAGAAGCTTCTTCAGTTCTAGAGAAGCAAAACGTCTTCAAAGAAAAACCAGAAAGTCCAGTTGCCTCTTGGAAAAGGACCTTTGGGATATAGAAAGATGGTGGTGATGCTGCTGAATTTCACTGTGCAATTCCTTTTGTCTGGTCCATTCCAGAAATAAAAATCTCCCATGTCCCTGCTAAGTACCGGGAAGGTATAAATGATAGAAAAGAAGTATGGACTGAACTTTTTGTCCAATTCAAAGTGCAGCCAAATGAGATAATGATGAAGAGATAATTGATTCTCAGCAATATGCCCAATGAATACCAGAGCAATAAGTCCCACTTCAGTTGCTGATTATTTTTTTCTTGACCCTTTCACAGCTTAAATAGTCAATCTGTTGCATGTCTGACTTACTCCATGAACTTTGGGAGGGATATTGACCTATCAAGGAGACAGTTAGTGGAAACCTTGGTGTCCTCTAAATCTTTGCCAGTGATAGATATCTTGTGTTTTCAAATATATCTTCTATATCTATGCTGAAAGAAAAGAGCTCAATTTAGAATCCATCACAGTAATGGTCGCATGTATAGCAACAAGCACAATGGGAAAACTAATGATTATACTGTAGCTAAATTTCTCGAGTGTGACTCTGAAGCTTTCCCAAAGATTTATGTTATGAAGCTAGGCAAGATGTTAGATTTTGTCATATGATGATCTATATCTACAAATATAGCTCCTGGAAAAAAACACATACTAATTATCTGTATTCAAATGTTCCTGTCTGCAAATCAGCCAGGTAAGAGCACTTAATAACCTGAAAACAAAACAATATCAGAACCCCAAGATCACACCACAATTTTCAATGGCACAATTCTGAGATGTTTTTTCCATCAGCAATAAGGATAGCAAGAAAGCAGAAGGAATCTCTAGTTCCACTCCTCAAAATCTCCCCCTAAACAGCCCAGCTTCAGCCATTTTGCTACCAGATTTCAGCAGTATAGTTTGAGATATTCGAAGAAAAACTTTTCAAGAATGGAAATGGGAGCAACTTGCTACTCCCATCTTGATCTTTAAACACTTGGGGGGGGGAGTAATTAAAATGAGCCCCTCTTCTTAATATGATGTCACTTCTCCACTGATGTCACTATAGCCTTCCAGCTGCTCGGGGAAGCATCCTGCAGCCTCATCCCTGGGGAAGTTGTCCATCTTTGCCCCAAGTACTGTCTCGGGGAAGCAGTGTGCAGATAAGCACAAATACATTCAATTCAATGCATCCTCTGAGATAAATTACTGTTCTCATGTCACAGACGCAGGTGAGGAAATAGCAATCTGCTTACGGTATAGGCTCCATATCTTTATTCCAATTTATTTTTCAAGTCAGCTTCATCTTCTCCATCCCAAAAATGCATTTTTAAATAAAACATTTGACAACTGGCACAGCTTTCATTTGATCCTTTCTACATTCCACTTTGTGGAATAGTGAATATGAATGCAAAAGTCAGTATGTGTGTGTCAGATCAAACACACTTATTTTAATGGAGTGGGGGGGGAGACTTCCACACATGGCCAATACAGTGTTGTGCAATCACCTCTGCATCTAGGGAGATTGGCCACCATTCTTTGGGTTTGACAGATGAACCCATTTATTCCCAGCTCAGCTGAGGCACATTCAAAAGTACAGAAAAACAAATATTTTCTCCACAATTCCATGGCTCAGTAGAGTTCATGAAGAGTCCATCTCCCCACTTGTGGGAACTCTTGTTCCCCAGATTCCTTGGCCTCTAGTGTTAGATAGGCGCGGGAATAACAGCCAAGACGAAAAGACCCGTTCAGCACTTTAATAGCGGTTAGCACTAACTACAGCAGACTGGCGGCTGGCGGCAGGGAAGCCGCCTTTATGGAGCTCCCCGCAGCCCGCTTGGCCAGTGACAACGCTTCAAACTCCCCGCCACTGATTTAACCCAATCAGCGGCGGGTATGCAAATACCTGCTTGTTAAGTCGGAACACAACACCCCTCCCCTCTTAGTTCAGCAATTGACCAATCCGGTATTAGTGTGGGTGACGTAGTCGCGCAAATAGGCGGGCCGCCGTAAGGTCCTACTGGGCCTGCGCGATTCAGTCTCTCTGGAGTCTTCGTTCGGCGTGGACATGGCATGTGTTGCTCCGTCCTTGCCCTGTGGAAAAATCT
>QLTV01001324.1:516427-542415 GCA_003457575.1 Thermophis baileyi | reverse complement strand
ATGTTCTCCAAGATCCCTCTCACAGTTTCTACTATTGAGCAAGGTACCACATATACTGTACCTGTGCATTTTGTTTTTCTTTCCTAAATGTATAACCTTACTTTTTTCACCATTTAATTTCATTTTGTTAGATAGTGCCCAATGTTCAAGTCTGTCAAGATCCCTCTGTATCTTAAGCCTATCTTCTGGAGTGTTGGATATTCCTTCCCACTTGGTGTCATCTGCAAATTTGATGAGTTCCCCATCTATCCCCTCGTCCAAGTCATTGATGAAGATGTTGATGAGTGCTGGGCCTAAAACAGAGCTTTTAGAAGTGAGAGGGTGAATCATTTTGAGTACTTTTGTTTTTTAATGAAAGCTGTGTCACATTTATTGTACATATATAATAATGGCTTGGTACAAGATGACCTCTTATTTAGAAAAGATCAGCCATTATCAAAAGGATTTGCTGAGAGTCACTGAGTATGGACAATGAACTGGAATTATCCAGAAACAGGGGGAAATGAAGAACATACCATAAAAGGGGAAGAAATAGCTATCTGGCTACTAAAAAATCCCTTTTATCCTCATATCCAACTAGTTTCATGTGGCTATTTCCTGATTATTTCCCAATCCTGCACTCAAGTAAGTGGATATGGAGGTTTCCTTTCTCTAACCAATTTGATCCCACCACAGTTATTCATAATGAAATCTCCCATCAGGCCATTGAAATCACTGGATGATTATTATTTGAATTTTAACACCTCCAAATGCAAGTTATTATAAACTCTTCACCAATGAGAAAAAAATGTTTGTTTGGTTTACTCTAATTTTATTAGACATTAGATCTAATTAAAAGTTCCAGTGTGTGGCAAATGCTTTTTTAATTGCTACAAGACGAGAACATTTGAATTAAGTATTTGAAGAGAAAGTACAGTTAATTAGGCTGGCATACTTGAGGTACTATTTCTACCTATTATTCCGAGGTGGTGGTGGTGGGAAACTCTGCAATTTCTAAGCAGTACTTATTTTAGCCATAGCTTTAAAACAATTTGTTCCAATTTAAAAATAATTTAACTTTACTTTCTTCATTGCCCGAAGATTGCAGATGAAAAGCCTTAGGCTGGCAGTTCTAAAGAGGAATGCAAACTTGTGTTTTCCTACAGTGAGGCAAACTTCCCACTCATCAGCATGGAGACATCTTTTGCCTAGCAAAAAAGAAAGGCTCTGTACCTTCTCCGTAAGCTATGAACATTTTTTAAAGTCTATAAAACAACCACCGTTAATCTGAAAGAGTATATAAACCTCAATATGCTATATATTTATTTGGAGACATCAATGTTCATGACAGTTAAGGGTCTAAAACAGGACAAATTTTCTTTCTTCAGCACTTAAAGAGTCTGAAATCTAAGAACAGAAAGAACAAAAGAAGGAAGGCAGAACCGGGAAGGGAGGAGGGGAGCAAAGCTACAAATTTCTTAAAGATTAAGATGCATTATGGCATTGTGAACATGGCGCTAGTTATAAAAGTGCTACAAACTTCTTAGTTCTTTTCGGCTGGTTCAGATTAAACTGACTATCCACCAGGTTTGGAATGTTTTCAGTTCAATGATTTACGATTAATGTTGTGTTTGAGGACTGGGCTTGGCCAAATCTTCACAGAAGTAGTATTTCCAACTCTACAGTTGCTCCAACTCTGGCAGCAAGTACAGCATTTTGAAGGATCAAAAGATTGTCGTATTCTGTTTTTGTTTGGATTTTAGTATTTTCAGGCTCAATATAGAGAAATGGCCTTTGGAGCATTTGTATACCCTGTTTCCCCCAAAATAAGACATCCCCTGATAATAAGCCCAATCAGGCTTTTGAGTGCATGGCAATAATGCCAAGCGCTTATTTCAGGGTTCAAAAAAAATATAAGACAGGGTCTTATTTTCGGGGAAACACGGTAGTAATGACACCTTTCCTGAGAAGAGGAATATTGCCTAAGTATGCATCGGAGGAGCCGAGGTGGCGCAGTGGTTAGAGTGCAGTACTGCAGGCTACTTCAGCTGACTGCTAGCTGCAGTTCGGCGGTTCAAATCTCACCGGCTCAAGGTTGACTCAGCCTTCCATCCTTCTGAGGTAGGTAAAATGAGGACCCAGATTGTTGGGGGCAATATGCTAACTCTGTAAACCGTTTAGAGAGGGCTGTAAAAGCACTATGAAGCAGTATATAACTGCTATTGCTATTGCTATTTCTTTGATTGGAATGCCTGGGTATAATAAGGCAGCAGTCAATTACTAAGAGCAGAGTCCCATACATAAAGAGTCAGGTGGGCTTTCATCCATTCTCCGTCTTGCCATGCCTCATTTCTTCTGGGTTATATTCAGTTTTGTGTCATCACTAAGTGCTACGAGCAAGTGGTTGTGTTTTGCTGAGGGCCTAATACTATTAGATAGCCTAATTCAGGTTTACATCCATATTAATCTAAGTAGCATATTATGGAGATACAGGAAGCAATGTAATTAGAATTAGTCCATGCCACTTTTCAGTGGGAAACTCTGGATCCTGAAAAGTCTGGTATTTATCATGAAAAATGAGGTGGAACAATGAGGTATAATATCAGGGGATTTAAGCAATAGTGGGCAGATTGGAGTGTCTGTCTGAAACTCTCTTTCACTCTTTCACACATGAGGATAAAATATTCAATTGTGTTTGTAATTCAAGTGTAAAGCCTACACTGGGCAGAATGCTCATTTGCATTACAAATGCCTCTCCTTCAGTTTCTCTTCCGCATGAAAAATTATCAGCCATTAACATAAATAACACAAGAGAGGCTGAAAAGCAATTTAAGCCTTGTGTATGTGAAGGATTCTGTATTTCAAATAATCAGTAGATGGCAATTGCTGGGCCAAGATAAGGATTCTGCTGCAGCCAAAGGTGATGGCTGCCCTCCTTCAGAAGAAATCTTGCATAGGCAAAGACACTTCTACAACAACAGTTTACTACTTGCAATGCTACATCAGAAAAGTGTTTCAGAGGGAGAGTAGATGTTCTGTCCAAAAGCCTGGGTACACTTTGATTCCAGGGCCAAGTCAATGGTTAATTTATAAAGTTTATCGTTAAAATAAAATTGGGGAAGGAGAGGCCTATAAGCTAAAGTCATTCTACTATGAAGACCTATCAATAAGTTGCCTAATTTTGACAACTTTATGCTGATTATACTGAAGGCCCCAAGTAGGGCTTTTGTTAATGCCTCCCACAAAAAGTGAACTTGGAATGAGCATAATCCTCAGGGTCAGAAAGGTCAACAATCAAGAGTGGACATCAATAAGCAGTTTAATGATCTGCACCAAGATCTTCATTAAGAGGATTAAGCTTCTATTATCCAGCACTCAGAGCACTCTGCCCTGTTTCTCCAGTGGCTCTTTGCCCTTTTCCAGTTGGCATTGCTTGGCTCTAACATTCAAATTATCTCTCCCTTTCCCTCTCTTTGTTAGAAGAAAACATAGCAAAACCTTTGACAAATACAGCAACTTTGATTTGTTGCCAGTCAGCTGTTGACAATGTTAAGAGGAAGCCCTTAAGGAGCGTCCCTGGTCAGATTCCTCCTGCCTGTCTTAGGAACTCTGCCAAGCATTTCATTTACTTCTTCCAGGTTTATGTTAATGCTCCTTCCTCTGGTTCCCATCAGGTCTCTGTATTTCATGCCTGCCATTTCTTGCCTCCAGAGAAGACATGAACAGGAAAAAAAAATAAAGAGCCAGGACAGTTCAGGTTAAGTCACTCAGTGCCACTGAAATCCACTCAGTCCCTTCCTCTGAATCACTTTAAAGGCATTGCAAACAGCACCATGCTGAATGTGTGGCTAACTAGATACTCGAATCAATACATTTCACATGGAGCTATTTTACAAGGTGCCCATTCATTTTGCAAAACTTCTCCTGCCTGTATTTTCCTGTCACAACAGGTCTAATGCATTCCTATTTTACAGAGGAAGAGTATGGAAGAATGATTTGTCCAGAATGCAGATTTAGACCACAACTGTATATCCTGTCCCAGATCAGGGATTCCAAGGGATGGTGTTCCTTGAAAATGACAACATTATGTCTGACTTGATAGGACTGAAAACGAAGCAAATTAAGGCATGCATTTATCAGGACAGGAAATATTCACAACCTTAAACATAAAAAAAAGGATTTCTGTGGAATCTTTGTTGTTCTCTGAGCTTGGCTGTTTACTTGCATACCTTTCATTACCTGACTAAGTAACATCATCAGTGCTAGTGAGTGTGAGGTTCGCTCCAGGGGTGAAATTCAAAATTTTTCCCTACTGGTTCTGTGGGCGTGGCTTGGTGGGCGTGGCAGGGGAAGGATACTGCAAAATCTCCATTCCCACCCCACTCCATGGGAAGGATACTGCAAAATCCCCATTCCCTCCCCACTCCTGGGGGAAGGATATTGCAAAATCTCCATTCCCACCCCACTCTGGGGCCAGCCAGAGGTGGTATTTGCCAGTTCTCTGAACTACTCAAAATTTCTGCTACCGGTTCTCCAGAACCTGTCAGAACCTGCTGAATTTCACCCCTGGTTCGCTCCCTGTTTATATACAGTAGCTTATACTTCCAATGTTGGTGGGATGTGTGATTTTCTCCTTGGTAGTTCCTTGATTAGGGTATTGTTTTCTGCTTGTTTGATTATTTGTCTGGTGGAAATCCTTGATTATATAACTATTGATTGCTGGAGATAATGTGTTGTCATCTTATTGTTTCCTTCTTAGTTTTTTTATCGGTTTTTTTAATGGTATGTAAATGTGATTTATCTCTATGTGCCTATTGATGGCTGATTTGTCTAAATGCTAGGATTCAAGGAATTCCCTAGCATTTTTGAATTTAGTTTGGTCCAGAATGCTCAGTTTCCCAGTTGAAACTATGTTGAGCCAGTCTATGTTATGAATTTAAGATGTTTTCATTGTGTCTTCTAATTGCTAGTTTATGTTCATGGATGTGCTCTGCTAGTCTTCTGCCTGTCTGTCCTACAGATCGTCTGTCTAATTGATTTTTGATTAAAACAAATTGGAAGACAAGAAGGTAATATTTTAGACAAATGCTACAAGAGATAATTGATGGTCATGCTTCAAGGCATAGAATTATTACTAAGGGAAATCAGAATAGTATTACCCCCCCCATGTATTACTTATCTGCATTTTCCCATTTATAAATCTATAGACACATCAGAGTAATGGAAAAACAGATGTGTGCCCTATAACATATGGCCTGTTACATTTCTGTGAGGAAGAAGAAATCCAGTCATACCTAGCTTCTAAACTTTGATTTATTGCCATTACTATTTATTTATTTTATAAAATTTATATGCCGCCCAACTCCCGAAGGACTCTGCTTTTAACCTATGTAACAGATTTAATAATAATCTGATCATCTCTTGTAATTTTTGCAATCATATTCATCCTATAACAATTACCTTCTAGGAATAGATAAGTAACTGGAACTGTCCATCAATGGATGGTAAAGCTAGATTTGTAATTCATCCATTACAACCAGAGACGCTAGTTCTTCAATAGTATTTCATGTGAATAACTGAGGTGTTTCCTTGTTCTTGGTATAATGATCTCCTATATACCACAGCAGTGACAATGATACTGCTGATGTCCATCCAGTTTTCTTAACATTTTCAGAAGTGGTTTTCCATTGACTTCTTCCTAGGGCTGACAGGGGGTACCTGGCCCATGGTCACCTACCCTGACTTTTTGCTTACGGTGGGACCACCAGAACTCAGTCTCCTGGTTACTAGCCCAGTGGCCTGACCATAATAACAAACAGGCTCTCAAGGCATAATTATTAAGGACTAAGTAAATAAATATGCATAGGATTATGCTGTAAATCACTGTCAAGCTAATTTTCATTGTCAAAATCAATAGTATTGTCTTAGACAAGGCAATCTCTCTTGGGGCATTGCTCTATGCTTTTTCTGAATTGACCTCTCTATTCCCTTTTTTTTTTTTTTTTTTTGCTTCCACTCCAAATCAGCTTTCCAAGCATTAAAATGGTAAAGATTCCCCCGAGCCAAGCTGTTCTTGGTTACTACAAGTTATTAAAAAGGTTTTGTTTCAAAAATCTTTTGCCTTCTTCCCTATTTGCCCTGTTCTCCCTCAGCTTCATAAGAGAGTCACATCACTGCTCCCTGCTATCCTGGGGGAGGCAGGGGCAATATGCAAGCTATTACACTCTCCCACAACTGTAGGAGCTTTGCAGACTGTTGGCTTTTTAAAAAAAATCCAATATCTGCTTGTAACTGAAAGTGTCAGTGAGCAGAGTGAATGCTTACAAAGGCTTTGTAATGTGTTCTGTGGCTGCCTACAAAGCAGTTCAATTTGTTTGCTTTTCCCCAGAATCTTTGACGTGCAGCATCACAGAACCTGGATGGTGAGATCTGGTTGTAACCTAAGGAGAAGGAGAACAGCTATTAACTTGTAGTCTGCAGACTGATCACCCGTCATCCCAGAGGCCCTTAACATACAATACGGTTGTACTAATGCTGTGAGATTGCCAGAGAGCCACAGATCTGCTATGCGGGCCAGGTCCCTACTAGCCCCACACTCTTCGATCTTTATGACCCTAAGCTAGCAAGCTTTTAAAATGTCACCAAGTCGTCATCCAACTAAATCAAGACACTCTAGCAAACCTAGTACACAATGTAAACACATGTTTGCCCTTCATATTTATTTCTTTGCTGAAAGGAATATCAAGAAAAGATTTGAATGGCCAATTTAAGCATTTCATTTAAAAAAAAGGTGAATTGGGAATATAATGTCAGCAAAGAGGGGATTTGCAAAAGTAGTACAATAAACAGGAGGGGCACCCATGGGATGTGGTCAAAAAAGAAAAGATAATGGCTGCAATGGTAAAATCAGAACTCTGCCTGTTATTTATATGTATTCCACGTATGTTACACATTAAAAAAAAATAGCCAGAGATGGCATCATAATATAATGGCCTATCATTCTGAGTTTTTTAAAATCATCATTCATTGGCCATTCCTGATAGACAGGAGCCAATGCTTCCTCTTTTCTTATTTGTTTCTCTCTAGAAGCATGTTTTCTAGAATATGCTGTTCCCAGAAATGCTACTTCACTCTTACAATCTTATTTAGTTTGTATTGGTTATTTTGTTTTTAGCATTTTTGTCCTTCAGGTTATTGTGGACCACCCAAAATCTCATTACTCAAATTGGGTGGCCATATAAAGGTTTTAGATAAATAAATAAGCTTAGCTACACAACCAACTCTTTTTTTTTCTTGAGAGATGAGGGGCAAAATTATGTAATCTGACTGTTCCTTATGCCTAAAAAATTTGTACAATAGAGACTTCTTGATCTGAGACCAAGCATGAAGCACTGTATCACATTTAGCATCTCTATGAATCACACAAATTTCACATCTAATTAGGAAATGCCAAATTAAAAATAAGTAATTGACATGACCAGAAAATCTTGCCAGGACCATGGCAGATTATGTAAACTACTTTCTATGAATTTTAAAACAGTTTCTGTTAATTTCTCAGTGGAAAGAGTATTGTTTCTAAGTGCTACAGTGAAGATGGTGAAAGAGTTCAGCAGTTCATGCTGAAACAACTTACAGCCCAACTTTAAATTGAAGTCTAACTTCATTTTTGCACTCCTCCATTTTCCATTGCCTTATGGTTCATTGCTAACCATAAATATAGCTCTTCCTGCTTCAGATGTCCAAGCAATATGTGACTATCAGAAAGAATGTGCATCCTTAGAGTGGGGCCAATGGAAGATCACAGCTGTTTCCTTGCAATGTGTAGATCATTTCATACAATTACAATGTGAAGGAGAATAATCTCACTATAGCAACTATAACTCTCCAGGGGTGGCGAGTTACAATTCACATGTGTTCAACTACAATTCCCATAATTCTAAGGAATCATGGCCATATAAGAATTGTAATCCACACTGAAGAAAACTCTTTAGAGGTAAATATTAACCAAGTTATGAAAATCAGTGACAAAAACTATATGAATGTGTTTTGTCTTAAAGTCTATTATTAATGTAAGAATCTAAGAAGGGACACAATATTACTATTTCAGCAGGCTAGTCTGACACCAACTGAGAAAATTCTATTAATTTCCAGTAGTTAAAAGCCACAGGGCAATAATTAATACAGAATATGTATGAATAAAAGACAATAGTGAGTGACACTGATTTGTAAAAAATATTTATTTATGTGAGATTTAATATTTCATTTCTCAGTCCAGAAGGACTCCCACAGTGATTCATCAAACAATACAAAATATGGAATAAAAAAAACCTAATATAGTCACTTCAGTAAAAGAATTATGGAAAACAGCAGAATTATGAAATTATGGAAAATTTCAGCAAGTTTCAGCAAAAGTTCAAATTTCTAACAGGAGTTTTAAAGCCCAGTAGGCCTTTATTCAAGGTTAAAAAAACATTGGATAGTCCTTCCAAAATCAAGGGCCATAATTAAGGTCTTCTCCCTGATCAACACCTGGCTTATCTCCTAAGAGATAATTGTGCAAAGGCAAAGTAATTTTTATTACTTTGCTGGATTTATGAGAAAAGGGCTATTATATTTATATATGCACCATGGCCTAGTGGTTAAGATGCTGGGCTTGTTGACCAGGAGATTGGCAGTTTGAGACCTAAGTACTGCATGACAGATGAGCTCCTGTTCCTGCGCAAACTCCTGCCAATCTAGAAGTTCAAAATATGCAATTACAAGTAGATAACTAGGTACCACTTTGGTGGGAAGGTAACAATGTTCTGTGCACTTCGGCGTATAGTCATGCTGGCCACATAACCACAAAAGCATCTTCAGACAATGCTGGCTCCCTTGTCTAGGAAACGGGATGAGCACCAACCCCTAAAGTTGGACATAACTGGACAGGAGAAACATATGCATATACATATACATATACATATACATATACATATACATATACATATACATATACATATACATATACATATACATATACATACACATACACATACACATACACATAGCAATAGCACTTAGACTTATATACCACTTCATAGTGCTTTACAGCCACTTCTCTAAGTGGTTTACAGAGTCACATACACATACACATACACATACACATATACATATACATACATATATACATATTTCATGGTAATAGTTTAATGAGGACTTTGAACTGAACTCAGAAACAAATTAGATGATTTTGTGGCTGCTTAAAGATTGGAGATATACTTTATGTACCTTAGATACAAAGGCAGACCTACACATATTTTTTTGTAAAAATCACAACATGGAGATTAGCACAGCAGTCTCCAACAACAGTAGAGCTGATATAAGCCGCTATGGTTCAGAAATGACTTTGAAAATAAAGGTGGTGAAATTTTCAGTCCCCAAAGCAGCATGTAACAGAGTAACAGATTAACAGAGTTGGAAGGGACCTTGCAGGTCATCTAGTCCAACCCCCTGCCCAAGCAGGAGACCCTTACATCTATGGAGGACAGGATTTAAATCAAGATGGTTGTTTCTTTCCAGCTATTAAGAGAAGGGGGAGAAGCGATCTTCAACTCCAACTCTGTCTTTAACCTTGAGAAATATGAGTGATTCAGGGGTGGGTTCCACTTACCTTCCCCACCGGTTCGCATCGCGACATTTCTCCAAACTGCACAGAATTTTAGCTAGAGGTTCTCCCGAACCCCTGCGAACCCCCAGCAGCCCACCCCTGGTTCAATCAGACATCACGCACACACTGATACTTTATCCCATAGTGATGTATGATCTCACCCAATGGCTTCATGCAGGTTTCTAACAGATCACCACAGATCTGAGTGGTGAATTGACAAGAGTCCTATCATGCTGGAGAAAAGGTTATCTGAGAAAAGTTATTTTTATGCATTCTGTTCCTCAGTTCCAATATCTCAAGTTTGAGGCCTTGTATCTCAAACTAAACCTTGATGATCCAAATGAAATCCTAGAACTGGGAGGAGGAAGGAAGAGTAATTCTAAAGCACAAATTTTGGGTATCTTTCAGTCCACAGGTCCATCCAGTCCAACATGAGAGGTAATCTCAACTAAAGAAAAGGGGAAAAAATTGCAGGACCAGTGAAGGAGATTGAAGAAAGGGCTTTAAGAGCTGCTTATGGCCCGTAGACTTGTTTAAAAGGAGTTTGACTCCATTAAAATAAATCATTGATCTCATCAGTGAAATCAGAACAAGTTTTGTCTTCTTTGTTTTATTTTTACTTTATTGGCTTTCAATCTATTATTTTTAAAAAACATCAGTTCAGAATCTCCAGGCTTCAGCTAATCTAACAGAAAGGAGATATAGTATTGCATTTCTTTCATATATTAGTAATAAATTATGTTTTCAAGTAGTCTTGACTCCTGGTAATCACGTGGACGAGTCCCTGCAGTTTTCTTGGCAACATTTTTGGAAGTTCTTTGCCATTATTTTCTTTTCAGGACTGAGAGAGAGTGACTGGCCCAAAGTCACCCAGCTGGCTTCACTCCTAAAATGTGATTAGAACTCAGTCTCCCAGTTTCTAGTTTGATGCTGATTAATACTAATATAAAATTTCCAGCTCATTTCATCCAGTGATTTCATATAGATCAAGAACAAAATGAAGTCAAAATTAGAATGCTGGCAAACACAAGTCCCAGCAAGAACCACTAAATGATCCTTTCTGAAAATAACCACCTCATCAGAGAGAAAAAACATTGGATCACATTTTTCCCAATTTTAATTTCAGGCAAAAATAGAAGTATTAAGGGTACTTTAAACCTGATTTCCACACTAAGCAGGGGGCTGGATTCAATTATCTAACTGACCACTTCCAATTCCATGATCTTATGAATATAGCTAATACATACTTGATTTTTGATCTTCTCTAGCTTCCGCCGTTCCTTGATCACATTCAGGTAGAGATCCATTCAGAGCATAATAAATGACATCAAGCATACCTAAAAAAATTGTAAAAATTAAAATCAATTACATTTTAACCTTTAACACCAGGTCCAAAATAGCATTGCCAGAACATATTTCAGGTCTAATTTTGCTGAATCTTCAAAGGTGATTTCTACAGCATGAACTAATTAGGATATCACTGTAGCATTCTAAAATCAAGCTCTTAATAGACCACACAAGAAAACAGAGAGATGCCAGAACCAAAACTGGAATGAATATCTAACAACATGATTCAACAATGTTTTTTTTTTAAAAAAAAAATACCTTTAGCATAAAGCCAAAAGAAAAATAATGTGTGACTCTAAAACTTGCATACCGCGTTCTGTAATTTATCCCAGATAAAACCTGTAATTATACTTATTCTATAAAAACTGTAGTTAACAATATATTCCCCAAAGTGCAAGACAGGTTATATTAATAAACAAATGGTTCTGTCAAATCTATTCTTGCCAAATATCACTTATCAAAATCTTGTAAAATAGCCACTTGGCTGGATAGATACTCAGGATCATTCAGTGTCAATTAATTTATTTTCAACACTCTTTTTGTAATTGCAGACAAGGGTGGCTAATTTCACACATGCACTTACTGAACGTGATTGCTGTACTAGCAAATAGAGACTTGAAGGGGTAATGAGATATTGCAATCCAAACAGCATTGATTGAACGTTTACCAATACGGTCATGCAATGGAGAATTCATGTATTCAAATTCCAGCTGCTCCACAATCTTCTATTCCCCTCTCTGCAACAAGTCAGTCCACGTTGCCCATTAAGCAGTTAAGTCATCACTGACCTGTTTTTCTGTCCATTGATACACTGCTGTCTTGATCCAACCACAGTGGCATTTGTTAGTTGAATTTTTCAGTTCTCCTTTTATGGACATTTCAAAATACTGATCACTGTGAGCCCAAGGTAATAATGTCATTTACTATATACTACATACTATATGTGTACATATACATATACATATGCATATGCATATGCATATACATACACACACACACACACACATACAGTACATACATACACACACATACATGCATACATATACACACACACATAGGCTACATATACTACACACACACACACACACAGGCTACATATAATATACGTGTGTGTGTGTGTGTGTGTGTGTGTGTGTGTGCAGCCACTCCATTTCCTTCCAATTCCCTTCCAATTGGCTGGATTACTCTTTTCTCAGTGTCTCTCAATTTTTATGCCATTTAATTATTGGGGAGCTATTTACAGCTCTTTCCATTCTTTTTTTTGTCAGAGTTTAGGCAGCGTGATTAGTATTATGAGATAAACCCAGGAGCAAAAAACACAGCACACAGAGCCTTTAGATAATTAATAGTGGTTTTATATACAGCTAAATATATACAAACTTATATGTAGTTAAATACCTTAAATATCAGCTTATTGATACACGGAGAAGAGCAAATGAGAATACAGTCCAGAGAGAACATGAGGAGAAGGGACACGCCCTCTAATGGCTTCCCTTATATAGGCAGCTTTTTACCCAGCTTCTTAAAGCGGCAGTAACCCTGCTTCCTCATTCACATTGCATCAGCTTCCGGTTGCCTTTGCTTACAACTTCTCATCAGCTTACAGCTATTAAATCTACATACCCTGACATTTTTCCTCTTGAATATTTTTTTAATCTTGTAAGAATACTAGTGTTCTCTTGAGCTTTGCCAATGCCTCTTCTTTAGATGCATTTGGTATTATTCTGACTATAGAAGCACCAACACCAGAACCACTGAATTGGCATTGAAGGGAACCAGTTAAATCCTATTGTAGCATGGATTGCCTTATTTCTTATTTCAAATTAATAAATCAAAAGAAAATATGTTCTGGTACCATGTTTACATGTTTGTAGACCCAGGAACAATCTTTAAAGAAAAGGAGCTTGTGAAAACCTAATCAGTATAATCGTCTTTCACAAATGGGACTGCAGAAGATACTGCATTGTTTAACATTGGTAGATATCTCTCCCCTACTTGCACTTAACCACAGGATGATCGTGTGCTGGCAACATCTTTTTCTCTACTGTATAACTATAACATTGCATTCATCTCATCCCCAGCTCATGAGCAACACAAGCCTTAAGTTGTCTGCAGGTATGTCAATATTACAATTGAATTTCTTCCTTTATTTCAAGGCTGTCTGAAGACTGCCTTGAGGTAAAAGAGCCGAGGTGGCGCAGTGGTTAGAGTGCAGTACTGCAGGCTACTTCAGCTGACTGTTCAGCAGTTCAGCGGTTCAAATCTCACCGGCTCAAGGTTGACTCAGCCTTCCATCCTTCCGAGGTGGGTAAAATGAGGACCCAGATTGTTGGGGGCAATATGCTGACTCTGTGAACCGCTTAGAGAGGGCTGTAAAGCACTGTAAAGCGGTATATAAGTCTAAGTGCTATTGCTATTGCTATTGCTACATAAAATCTGTTGGGATTTGACAGGTATTACCTTGAAGGGATGACAGGTGATTGCAATGCCTTGAAACCAAGCCAATAGAGGTAGGGACAGCTATGGCAATGGGAACAGCAATCATTTGCTTCCAGGATGGGTGGGTAGAGCTTTCTGAGCAATGGGGAAAGGTCTATAGGTAAAGCACCATCAGAAACATTTTTATACATCTTTTATTTTCAGACAGGGCCATCTAGCTGCCTATTTCAGTGCAACATTTTTCCAGTCAGCAAGGAAGTGAGGCTATTTTTTTCCTCATTATGCTGCTAAATGCCACCTGTAGCATGCAGCTTCTAATTAGAGAAGTCTCCAGAGAATTCATTGGCTTCTTTCTTTAATGGAATAGCACTATTAATATGTCAATATCCAGATGATATATGTAATGGGCCATATTGAAATCAATCAATAGGCATTCTTTCATTTCCACAAACCCCCTGCTTAATAGAGGGAAATGCTATTGCCCTAGTCTACAAATGTCATCATTATTTTGCTTTTCATCCCACTTATGGCTTAGGAATGAGCCCATTAATATTCTATTTGCTTTCACTTGTCTCAGCTATGGTCTATCTGTATGTATGACAGACACGCAGTATGTTTGCCAATTTCTTTCCAAGAACAGATACTGGAGCCATTTTATAAAAAAGAAATCTTTCATATATTTATTACAGCTGTGCAAAATCATTCAAAGGGGTGTTTGACAAAGTGCCACCCAGAATCTTTTGGAGTGGGTAGTCATAATACATTTAATAAACTAAATAAAGTGAACAAAGCCACCTCCAAAATCACTGTTTGAGTTGTTAAAGTGTCTTATCCTCTCAAGGGCTTGTCGTGGCTATTTTGCTTTGATGGACTTGTTGTCTGTGTGATCATTCAGTGATGTTGGGAGGCACTCAAAGTGACTAAGTGCCAAGCCTTTGAGAAGATGTGGCACTAACACTCAAGCTTTGGAGCCATTGGGGTTTTTCAGAGCTCTGTCAATGTTTTGAATTTAGTTTCCTTGGATTCTTTCTTGTATTTTTGTTGCTTTTACTTTTCTTGTTTCTTTAATGATTAATTCATTTGCTATTATCCACACGGACTAGAAATATAATTGTTTAATTATAAGAAATAACAAATATAAACAAATAACAGGTTCAGAGTGAGCACTCAGGTTTTCCACATTGAGATAGAGGAAAACACAAGGCAAAGGAAATTTTGTGGAAGATAAACTTTTGTGGAAGAGCTGAGGTGGCGCAGTGGTTAGAGTGCAGCACTGCAGGCTACTTCAGCTGACTGCTAGCTGCAGTTCGGCGGTTCAAATCTCACCGGCTCAAGGTTGACTCAGCCTTCCATCCTTCCGAGGTGGGTAAAATGAGGACCCAGATTGTTGGGGGCAATATGCTGACTCTGTAAACCGCTTAGAGAGGGCTGTAAAGCACTATGAAGCGGTATATAAGTCTAAGTGCTAAGTGCTAAACAAAGAAAATGTGAAGGTAAAACCAAGTGTCTCACATTTGGCTCTTTCGTTATTATTTTCTTTAGAGTATAGTATGAAGCCATCACCAGCCTAAGAATTCTTTTCAAATACACCTCCAGAAAATCCAGGTGACAGCAGTTCTTGCTTTCTGGGCTATACTTGAGCTCTCTTTTTTCATGATTAAACCTATACCTTCAACTTCCTGAATATATTCATTGCTTCCATTTCACAAGATTAAACATCCTTCATTCTAATCCATTAGTCCCTTCTCCTTTACTTGAGTTTCGCAGACACAGAGCACATAGATGTATGATATTTGTATTTTGTTTTCAATTTTATTCATTAATTCTTGCTTATTATTTATCCATCTTCCATTCTAAGTCTCAATTTTCAATTTGCTATTGCCAGAGAGGCCAAAAGATATGAACTGCTGCTTGTTCAATCAAAACGTTGTCATAAAGTTTTCAGTAATACAAGTAGTCCTTGTTTAATGACAGCCTCATACAGCAACTGTTTGCAGTTACAATTAGCTGCACAAAAACTAACTTCGCAATCAGTTCTTGAATTTATGACCTTTGCAGGTCTATAAAGCAAAGGAAAGCTGAAATAAGATCGTAAGCAGAGTTCACTTAGTGACCATTTCTTTTAGCAATCAAGTTGCCAGTTCCAATTGTATTTGCTAAATGGTGAGTCCCGGTATACAGAAGATATAGACTAGGTTATTAACTTTAATCATTCCTGTGCCACATGCAGCATTCCCTCCTAGCCATAATGACCATACCAAGTTGCAGATCTTTTTTGACCAATGCCATAAGCACAAGCAAAACCAAGTTTCACTGCAAAGATATGTACATAAACTAGGGTTTCTACTCTATGGACTCCCCTACAAGTCTGCATCCTACTAGCTCAAATGTACATAAAGTGCACTGCTACATAATCTCTCTCTCTCTTTCATTTATTTTACAGCTGGGCTCCTTAGGGAAGCGTGGTGGCCCTGGTTCCTCCTACTCTTCCCTTGCTAAGTACCAAGAAGGTCCACTTCTGAGGCTGGGATCATGGTTTCCTGGGCTTGGAATGTGGCAGCCACAGAGGCTGCTCTCTCAGGAAGATTGGAAAAGAGTTCCAGTGTTCAATTTTCCCTTCTGAAAGCATATAGCAATAGCAATAGCACTTAGACTTATATACCACTTTACAGTGCTTTACAGCTCTCTCTAAGCGGTTTACAGAGTCAGCATATTGCCCCCAACAATTTTGGGTCCTCATTTTACCCACCTCAGAAGGATGGAAGGCTGAGTCAACCTTGAGCCTGGTGAGATTCAAACTGCCAAATTGCAGGCAGCCGGCAGTCAGCAGAAGTAGCCTGCAGTACTGCACTCTAACCACTGCGCCACCGTGGCTCATATTATTCTGATTGGATTGAAGCAGCTCACATTGCAGTCCTTGGGTGACAAATTCTTCTTCACCTATAAGCTGTGTCGGAGGTCTCACCTCCAATAGAAGAAATGAAAGGCTTCAGTGTGTCCCTCTACTGCTTTTTATAAACTCCCAAATCTTAATTGCATGAAATTCTAGCAGAAAGAAAAGATGAGATTCCTTTATTTGCTTTTCCATTTGGGCTTTTGTGGACCACCCCCCCATGTCTGAACACTTAAGAAGGAGCAATTGAATCTAGATGTGTGATAACATCATATGAAATTCCCCCATTGGTTTTCTGTCTTTCATATTACTTTGAAACTCCAGTACATGTGCCTCAAAACAATTTCTAATTGGATTCCTATCAAACTCAAGCATGCAAAAATTTAAAGAGCTTCCTACAAATAGAATTTTCTTATTGGTCAGCCCCCTTGCTGTCAAAAGTTTTGGGCCCAAAGGAAGCCACAAATAATACCAATAAGTCCTAGTAAGCAGTGCTAAGCTCATGATATTTAATCTCTCAATTATGCTAATGACTTAATATTTGGAGATTGGGACTGGAAATATGACTTTGCTGATTTCCAAGCAGCTCTGCAGTGAACAGTTTAGTAATAAATCTTAAAAGGATAGGAGGAAGTTGGAGTTCAGGGAAAGCTACAGAGAAATAATTAATTTTGCTTACATAATTGAAACTTAAACAGAGGTTAGTAACAGTAGCATCATTGTTCAAATCAATTTCTATTAGAAAGTGTGCACAACTTTTTGCTGTAGACCGAAGAAGAAAACACACAACAAGACTGTTTATGAAAGAATTGTTAAGCTGTGCTCCTATGTCATTTTTTAAATAGTAAGATCTACTTCCAAATAAATATATATTTGCTGCAGTAATTACACCATAAATAGCCTCATTTAAAAAGGTAGCTATGTTTATTTAAGCAGAATCAAAAGGGCAACTTGAAAACTTAACAAATACATTATAGTATAAGCTTTGATGGTTTAGAACAGGGATTGGAGAAGCTAATTTGGATTCTACAGTAGATTTCTAAGTAGTTTTCAGTAGCTTGACACTATTTTTTACCTATTTTACACAGCAAGCAACAATGATCATTGAAGAAATGAAGAAAGATTGGATTGGGGAAATGTATCAACCGGCACTGGGATCAATTCATCAGCTTTGAATTATCTATTTCTAAGATGCTTTCTTTTCTGTCAAATTCCGGTAAGCAGATCTCAGGTTCTCAAAATTTTGAGTAACAACCTTGCTAGGTGAAGATATCTGTGAACTGAAGAATATGCATGGGTAGACTCCAAAGTTAAAGCAAGAGGATAGTTTTCTTGCTGTTATTTAGAGCAAAATTATTTACAACAAAAAGATATTTTGTTCCTACTATTGTTAAATAGAAATTCTTTCTAATCTACTGCAAATCTCCCAGAGGTCCAACAGTAAATCCATTTGTTTGGATTTCTGGTCCTCCCTGCTATGGATCTTGGCATACAATCATCAATTCAGGCTTTTAATTATTAGGCATGTAAATTTCTTTTAAATAATAAAACAACAAGATAAAACAACAGAGCTAATCTTAGATTCTTCTTCTCCTTATAAACCTGATCCTCTCTCTTCCTTCTGGGACCATCATTTCTCTAAACTAATTAAACACTGACATTTCTGAAGCACAAAGGTATTTTATTACAAAACTTTATATAATCCAACTGGCCTAATTTTTCATTTTAGCATCATTTTTTTTAAAAAAAAAAACCAGAACTTTAAATATATAACAGCTCTTTGCATTGCAGAGCTTCTTCTCTAGAAGCTATAAATGTGCAGGCAATTAGTGGAGGAAAAAAGAGAATCAGAAAATAAACTCTTCTTTCAAAGAGGCTTCCTGTATTATTACATTTGAATCGATTCTCCAGTACAAGATGTATGCATATAGGATCGGTTTTGAACGCCACACATGTTCACAAATCCCATGGCTTTGCTGGAAAATATAACTGAATGAGTGAATCAATATTCCCATAGTTGTACTTCCATATATCTTGCAAGGAACTACTATGATTCCATCAAGAATCTCTAGTTTAATTGAGAACTTGAAAATCTGAGGCCAGTATGTACCAGGGAGCTAGCTGTTCCTTTGGGAATTCTTGTGTAGCAGTAGTCTATGCAATTAGTAAAACAATAAGCTTCTAGACAGGACAAGAACAATCTGACCTTCAAGTAGGGCACAGAAAATCCAAAGACATCGTACTGTCTACTGCTCATAATGCAATATGTACCTTCTGTTCCCATAACTGTGGCTTCAGCTAAGCAACTTGCTTTCAGGGACTCTGAACCAGAGTACTCACACCTTGTTTGAAAGTCTCCTATTTCACTATAGTGACTGGTTCCACACTGAGCCATTGATAGATACCCTTCTATGGGATCACTGTGAACATTTTGGGCAGGGCTGAGATTGCAATGATGCTGCCAGAATTATGAGTCAGAAGTAATGGACGTAAACAACCAATGAACAATAACACTACAAATATAGAAATACTTCTTACCATATAAAAAGCTCCCAATAATCCATTAAATCAATAATCCAAAGTTATGGACTTAACTTTGGAAATAAATAGTGGGCTGGAGCTGATGACCATGGTGGAATGAAGAGTCAGTGAGTATATTGGCTCTTTATTGTCTGGACAAGGAGAGGACTTGAGATTGCCCACAAGTTGCTTCAGACAGTTGCTCCCCGTGAGGAGATCACAAATTAATGATATCCAGTGGCTTTAGAGCTCTGGGATGTGATGGAATACACATATAATACACATGATTCCATGGTGGTTGGTGTATTTGAAAGGACACTGAGTTTACATACTTCCTTTTCTAATTGATTTAGCAAATTGCTTGTTAATTGGTTTTCAGCTGCCATATTAGGAACCTTTGGCTCCAGATGTTTTACAGGTGAGTTTCCTTCAATCCTTAGCAAAAAAAAAAAAGTTTTAACTACCAGTTTAAGAATTTAAAAACATTTTCTATAAAATAAACAGCAAAAAGAAGGTTAAAATTTTGATTTTGGAAAGTTACAAATAGACTGGGGGGTCCAGATAAATTTGAAATAAAATATTGGGATTAGTTATAATCCCATTTCCCATGGGAAAATGCTTTTGTTTTGAATTTTAAAAAAATACTTTAAAAATTGGACACTAGAGGGAACTAAAGAATATAATGAAAGAACACTTAAACTCAACTTACAATTACAGAACGAAGCAAAATATTTTAACATTGGAAATATTGAAGGATATTTATGAACAGACCCGAAGTTAATTTTAAAAGTCTACCTCTATAGATAGACTATGTTTAAAAGATTAATGGAAGATCAACAAGTTCTACCTGACAAGATCCAGACTGAGTTGAAAGTGGATTTAAAAACAACAGACTACAAGAATGAGATGGAAAAAATATTACACTGGACATACAAAAGAAGCCAGCTGATGTTTTAATAATTAAAGGGGATATACAAATAATAGACTAACAGAGTGATCTGGATAATTTTCCAAAAGGCTTTAGATTTACAAAAAGGCTTTTTAAAGTTTTGAAGAAATTTGTGAGAAGGAAAAAATGAAAATAAATCAACAACAGTATTTGAAGGGACTAAAGATCAAGATTGTTAGAGGTAAACAGAAGGAATATAAAGATGGTTTATTTAATTAAGGTTAAATTAGATATGTTATTATCTCAGGTATCCCTTGCTGGACTTTTGCTAACATCAGGACTGAACTGATGAAGCTTTAAGGATTTATTTATATAAGATATGAGATATGAGAAGAGATAATTTGTTGCATTTTAGAGATAATGTTACTAAAACTGTACTTATGATGAATGGAGAAGTCTTTATATATTTCCTTTTTCTTCACTATGTTTTTGTTTTTCCCTTTCCCTTTTAATTTTTATTTTTTAGTTTGCATTAATTTTTACTGTTATAATTATAATCTTTAATAAAATTACTATTAAAAAGAATCCAAAGTTATTTAACCATTTTCTATCCAAATTATACAACATATGATTGTTCGGTATTAATGCTGCATACAGTACCTGGCTATTGTGGCAAAGCAATCATTTTTAGCACATTTCATAGACAAAGGACATCTTTCCAATTCTAGAGATCAACAGTTCAGGACCTTCTACTTGCTCCTCAGAAGGCTTTTGTAGACATCATGAGCTACACTGATTAAGGAGTCCTCGGTGCATTCTAATCCACCTATTTATGCTCCCCAATTACAAACACAGCTTGACCCAGCAGGCACCTGCATGCTATTTATTTGAAAGTTTCCCTTAATCCCCTTTCTTCTCTAGTTAAGACATCAGAAATGAAATTTCTCATTTAATCATCTGGAATAAGCAGTCACCGAAGGTGGTGGCAGCTCCTCAGCCTGTCACATTTCAAAATATAATTCAGATATTTTACAAACCAGCAAACAATAGCTGGGCACAGAATTAAAATGTTTGCAGAGTTTGCTGGGTGGAAAATGGCTGAATAGAGAGAATGGCAGCTGTTGTTGGGATGAAAGAAAGGACTAAACAGCTGAGGACCCTTCATCTCCACTTGTCTGCCTGGAACCAATATGTTGTCCTGCCAAGGAAAGGATCTTATAAATGCAGTTGCCAAACCAAGAGAGAAAAATGAAAAAGAATCCTGGCTTTTACAGAAATACAAAAAGTAACTTACTTACTTACTTACTTACTTACTTACTTACTTACTTACTTACTTACTTACTTACTTACTTACTTACTTACTTACTTACTTATTTATTTATTTATTTATTTATTTATTTATTTATTTATTTATTTATTTATTTATTTATTTAAGCAAGCACTCCTCAGGTTTTATTGTGTTGCGCTAAAGCATCCAGACAAATTCATAGAATAAAAGTGCTGCAAGAGACCATTGAATCAATCCTGGAAACAAAATTAAAGCATCTCAAACAGATGTCGGTCCATTGGCTTTATATCACATCCAGGAAAATGGATCTCACCATATTTTTTGTTAATTTCTCCCAATGGCAAATCACTCTTACCAATAGAAAGTTTCTTCTCGTATTCATTTGAAATCTTCAGTCCTATCTCCTAACTCCAGACCTCCATAGGTCTACCATATCATTTCTTGGCCCTCACTTTGCTTTCCAAAGCTAAATCTTTCCCATCATTCATTCCCATTACTGAATTTCTAATCGTCAGTTTATCCTCATTGCCTCTCTCTGAACCTATTCAACTTTGTCAGAATCTTTTGTTCAGTGTGGTGCCCAGGATAGAGTAGAACAATTTTTTGCTTTCCCTTGAAAGCTATAATTGTATCAATGAAAACTGAAATTGCATTTCCCCTTTTTTTTATATACTGCTGACTCATATTTAATCTATAATAAACTACTAACTATTATTTCAAGTAATTTTTTTCCACAGGTACTGTTCCTAAGCCAAGTAACTTCCATTCTTTACATTTGATTTGTTTCCTAGATTTCCTAAAAATGCTGCATTTCAAAATATTATTCTGTTATTTTCAGCGCATTTCTCTGATAAAGATTATTTTAATGTTAATTTTCTCTTCCAGGTATTGACTATTCTACTCATTTTTTGTGAGTGGAATATGAGAAGATACAATGCTTCAAATATGATAAGCATTGCCTTCACTGTATAATTCAAATCATTAATAAAAATGTTGAAAAGCACAGAACCAGGACTGAAATTTGTGACACCTTATTCAATATCTCTGTTCAGTTTGATATAGTCACTAATATGAATGCTCTTTGCATCAAATTTTACATTACTTAGTATTTGCAAGGAGTTGTTCTCTATTTAACTGGTTACAAAATTCTACATTTTATTGTTGTTGTTTTGCCTATTTGTCAATCTACTCGACCCACACTTACATATTTTGTTAATCAGAATGTCAAAAATTACCTTGTAAATGTTTTGCTAAAAACAAAATATATCACTTGTACCGCATTCCCCCAAACTATCAAGAAAGTCATCTGCTTAAAAAATGAGCTAACAATGTGGCAAAATTTGTTCGGGACAAAGCCATATTGACTTTTGATAATTACTTCATGTTTTTCAATGTGATTATGCATTAATTTATCATCTATTTGAAAATCTACCCATGTTTTGCTATCAGAACAATTTGGTCTGTAATTTAATGAATCTTCCTTTCTCTAGTTTTTGAAGGTATGGATAACACATGCCCTCTTACAGTCATCTGGCACTTCTCAAAGATAATGAATAAAGGTCCAATAGTAGCAATAGCAATAGCACTTAGACTTATATACCGCTTTACAGTGCTTTACAGCCCTCTCTAAGCGGTTTACAGAGTCAGCATATTGCCCCCAACAATCTGGGTCCTCATTTTACCCACCTCAGAAGGATGGAAGGTTGAGTCAACCTTGAGCCGGTGAGACTTGAACCGCCGAACTGCAGCTAGCAGTCAGCTGAAGTAGCCTGCAGTGCTGCACTCTAACCACTGCGCCACCTCGGCTCCTTTAGTCCATCACCAAGTTCTTCAATATTACAGCATGCAGTTATATCCTCTGTTCTATCCTCTGTAATTAATTCCAGTCAGTTGTTAATACTTTTGCCCTCCTCCATGGTCTCCTATAGATTCCATCCTCTGAGGGCTAGTATAGATTTATCTTTGTATTTATATAGTCACTTGGTATTACCTACTTCCTGAGAATTAGGATGATTTATTAACAAGCAAAATACAAATACAAGTGTTGTGAGCCATAGAGATCTTGGAGATTCAGAAGCCATTAGGGTATTATAATAAGTGTTGAAGCATAACTTAAGCCCATAGGGGTGGGAAAGTATTGGAAAAGTATTAGAAAAAGACTCAGACTGGGTCCTCACCAACAACTCACTGGGCTTTAGGTGGAAGGAGGGGAAAAAACATAGGCAAACTTGAAATATTCTGTCTTAAGGAAGCATTTATAGAGCCATGGTGGTGCAGTGGTTAGAATGCAGTACTGCAGGCTACTTCTGCTGACTGCGGCTGCCTGTAGTTTGGCAGTTCTAGTCTCAAGGTCGACTTAGCCTTCCGTCCTTCCAAGGTCAGTAAAATGAGGACCCAGATTGTTGGGGACAATATGCTGACTCTGTAAACCGCTTAGAGAGGGCTGTAAAGCACTGTGAAGCGGTATACAAGTCTACGTGCTATTGCTATTGCTACTTTGTTATTGAAAATTAATAAGGGTAGTAATTAAAATGACAACTATCAAGGTAATCCAGGTCCATTGTAAATGTTAAGACACTGAAAGTTCCTGACCTACATCTACTTTCATGTTTTCTCCATTTATATGAAAATATAAATATAACATAAATTTACATATAAATGCAGTCTTCAGACTAACTGCAGAGTTATTAGCTATCATGTCAGCCAAAATACATATAAAAACATTTCAAATAAAGTCCGAATTTAAGTATATCAGTTGTGTATTCACTAGCTTACCTTAAGCAGTTATTATCAACTTCTCCCACTATATGTCATATATATATTTGCATTGCAGTCATGGCAAGAAACCTTCTCATAGCAATTGGCTAAACTGGTGAGTTGGGTGGAACATTTATGCACATTCTTTAATAGATAAAAATGAGAGAAGATAAAGCTTATGGTCCAGCTTCCATTAAAAGAAGAAAGAAACCTTTTGGTTTAAAATATCGAATCCCAGAGGAGCAGTTGTGTTAATCTGCTGCAGGAGCAAAAAAACAACAACAAGGGTGCCATTTATTACTGCATAAACTTTCATGAGCTAGAACCCATTTTATCACATACCAGAGGGAGAAAGGTCAGCATTTGCATTTTAAGAGAACAATATCTGTAGTTAGAAACCAATAATATTTCTTTTCCTATGTGATTCTTTTCATATGTGATTGCACAATTACAATTTTGACATCATTGTGTAGTGAGGCATGTTGCAAAATACATAAGTTTATGTACATGTTTGTGAGGTGGGTTTTGGAGGGTTTTGTTGTTTTTATCTATTTATTTTTAGTTAGTTAGTTAGTTAGTTAGTTAGTTAGTTAGTTAGTTAGTTAGTTAGTTAGTTAGTTTGGCAAACATGTATTAGATAACAGGTGTAAGTATAAACATGGACATGAGCACATGAAATGAGTACAAATAAATGGGGACAGTAGGACAGGGACGGTAGGCACGCTGGTGCGCTTATGCACGCCCCCTTACAGACCTATTTTCTGCAATCGAGTTTGGAGCGGTTTACTATGAGTTTATACCTATTGTTTGCCCGTGTATTATTGCGGTTGAAGCTAAAGTAGTCATTGACAGGTAGGACGTTGTAGCAGACAAGTTTGTGTACTATGCTTAGGTCAGACCGAAGGTGGCGAAGTTCTAAGTTGTCTAGGGGGATTCTATTGTCAGCAGAGGAGTGGAGTACTCTTCTTGTGAAATACCTCTGGACCCGGTCAATTGTATTAATGTCCGATATACAGTGTGCATTCCAGGCAGATGAGCTGTATTCAAGAATTGGTCTGGCAAAGGTTTTGTATGCCCTAGTTTGCAGTACAATGTTACCGGAGAAGAAGCTTCGCAAGCTTAGGTTAACAACTCTTAATGCCTTTTTGGCAATGCTGTTACAGTGAGCTCTGGGGCTTAGATAATTTGAGATGAGTACTCCTAGGTCCCTGAGAGAGTGAGGGTCGTATATGAGGTTGTATCCGCCCAGCTTGTATTTGGTGTTCTGATTTTTGTTGCCAATATGTAGGACAGAGGATTTGTTAGTTGAGATTTGGAGTTGCCAATTGCGCAACCATTCTGACACATAGTCAAGGTCGCTTTGTAGGGCAGCAGTATTGTCGGTGGTGTTAAATAGTTTTACATCATCAGCAAAGAGGACGCAGCTACTTATAATATGATCGCAAAGGTCATTTATGTAAAGCAGAAAGAGTGTGGGTCCTAATACACTGCCTTGGGGGACACCACTGTTAACTGGTGCAGGGTTTGATAGAGCGCTCCCTATTTTGACTACTTGTTGCCTGTTTGACAGGAACGCGGCTATCCACTTGTGCAGGGATCCGGAAATGCCGTAAGAGCATAGTTTTAACAGTAGTTTGTCATGTACCACTGAATCAAAGGCTTTGCAGAAGTCTATGTAAATTGCATCTATTGCTTTACCCTGGTCGAGTTGTGTGGTCCAAATGTTTCTGCAGTATAGGAGTTTCAGATTACATGACACATTTTTCCTGAAACCAAACTGCTTGTTAGAGAGCAGGTTGTTTGTCTCTAAGTGGAGGGTGATGGATTGGTTTATGATTGATTCCATAACTTTACAGGTGACGTAACACAGTGAGATTGGTTGGTAATTTTCAACTAAGCTGGGGTCTCCCTTTTTGAAGATAGGGATGACCGTGGCTAATGACCATAGGTCGGGCAAGGAGCTGGTTCTGAAAGATATCTCATAGATTGTGCTTAGTGGTTCGGCTATGGCAGTGGAAAGCTTTTTCAAGAAGTAGGCACATAATCCATCAGGGCCAATAGATAGAGATGGCTTTAGGTTGCGTAGTGCCCTTTCAACGTTATCTTCTGTAAAATCAATATGTAGCAGATCGTTGCAATTAGTTGTGGTACGACTAGGAAATGTGGGGCATGAGCCATTGCTGTTGACAAAGACTGAACTGAAGAACGAGATGAAGAGGTTGGCCTTCAT
>QLTV01001324.1:506105-516415 GCA_003457575.1 Thermophis baileyi | reverse complement strand
TTTATTTATTTATTTATTTATTTATTTATTTATTTATTTATTTATTTATTTATTTATTTATTTATTTATTTATTTATTTATTTTAGCAAAATTTGTATGCCAACTCCCGAAGGACTCTGGGCGGCTCACAGTAAATAAAAAAAGACAGCAATAGAAACAATTTAAAAATACATCAATATTAAAATAAAACATTCACACAAACATACATGGGCCAATCAATCCATTATTGGCCCCAGGCCTGCCGGAAAAGCCAGGTCTTAACGGCTTTTGGTGCATTCTGCTTTTATTTGGCGACATAAGGTTTTGTATTGTCTTTTAAAGTTAGCTACGTAGCCAGTTTTGTTTTTTCACAAAAGAGATATTTTTTTTGATTGGAGCTTCCTTATTGTTATGGGTAATTTGGTGTTTTTTTGGCTTTGGGGGTTACTAATGGTATGTATAGCTTAATGACTCTTTTGACTTCGAGCAAAAAATTGTTATAATGGTCTTCAGCAGTATTACAGCCAGTGAACCGAATGTGCCAATCGAGAGATGAGAGGTCGGCAGCTATGAGATCATAGTTAGCTTTTTTAAAGTTATACTTTGGAGTCCCATCATTATGACCCTCTTTGCAAGGACATAAATTGAGACAAAAGTCAATCATGCTGTGGTCACTGTTAGAAAAAGGTTCTTTTATTTGTAGCCCATAAATTGAGTTTAAACTGTTGCAGAAGATGAGATCAAGTCAGTTGTTGAGTCTAGTTTTGTTTGTTACTAATTGATCCAGTCCCAGAGTAGTAACGGTATTGTACATGGTTGTATGTATAGGTTCAGTTGTACATTTGTTTAGGGTCCAATTAATAAGGGGTAAATTGAGGTCACCAAGAAAGATAAGAGGGTGTGGGCAGGAAGCTGCCCACGTTAGTAGTGCATTTAGCACTACTACTTGTTCGCATGATCGAGGTCGTAATCAGGGGCTCTGTGACATAGTAAGAAGCGAAATGTGGTATTTAGAGACAGTTCGCAGACGATGGTCTCAGGAAGAGTGAGCTCCTTTGTAACTTGGATCTTTTTCAGATCTAGGGACTTTTTATAGAAGATAGCAACACCACCCCCTCTACGGATTTCACGGTCGGACCAGTAAACATGATAGTCACTTACTGTGGTAGTGGAGTCTGGGAAGGATACATTCAACCACGTTTCGCAGTCAAATATAAGGTCGAATAGAGCCATATTTAGTAGGAGGAGGAATTCAGGCATTTTGTTTGCGAGGGTTCTTGCGTTAAGTAGCTTGCATTTAAGGTCTGTAATGGTGGACCTAGAAAGGTGCTGTTTTCCATATCCGGCTTTAAAAATCGTGACAATTCTGGTTGATGCCAGACAATTATAGACCTGTAACAATACATTATTAAAAACTACAATGCTCCTTTTCTTCCCAAATTGGTTTAGCATTTTATATATTTCTAATATGACAACTTAAATTGCCCTAAACGCAAACCTCCTTTCAAAAAATGAAAAATGAAATTTAAGTAATAGTTTAGTAAGCACTTGGAAGAATACATCTCTTACAAAGTTTGCTATGTTTACTATAGTTTGTACAACATGCAATTTTGATATGTCATATATAATGGTAGACTGCATATACGATAAATCCTATAACATAAATATTTGATCACAATCTCTAAATAAATGAAGTACCTCCTTTCTAATTAAAATGTCTACTTCAGTAAAAAGTTCTAAATTACCCTCCAAACTTAATCTTTTTCACCACTTGCGGGGGGGGTGGGTTAGCAAATGCAGAGACCATGGAGAAGTAGTTTCAGATATTTGTATGCCAGGGAATAGAATGCCCGGGAGTTAGCATCACAAACACAAAACAGACCACTTAAGGTGACCTGGTGGTTCAGTCAGCTTCACAGAAGGTGAGATCATTATTAAGACATTCAGCTGGAGAATAAACTATGGGGAAGAAAAAAGGGGGGGGAACGAAAGTGGGCTGCTAGCAAAGGTGAGTTAGAGAGATGGCCCAACAAGTCTAGCTGTTACAAAGCTGCTTGATAGGTATACAATGTCAGGTTGCTATGTATTTAATACATATCATAGAAGGAAGAATTTTGCTGATTGAGATTTGACCTTTTATGTGATTTTATGACAGGTCTCTGCCACCTTTTGGCCATGCTGCAATAAAAAAAATTCTGTCTGGCAGAAACAAATAGAACTGTGTCCTCTAAAAATATCTTGACTAGGCAAAGAATCACAACTCACATCAAACAAGGACCCGTAAATGTAACCAACCTATTTTTAATGAGACTCAATGGGTTTGATGAATGGTTAGTAGATCTGCCAATCAAAGACACAGGGTCTCTCTCTTCCCAATTTATATTACCATCAGAAGGATGGAAGGCTAAATCAACTTTAAATCGGTCAGGATCAAACTCCTGGCAATGGAAACTCCTGCATTCTAACCACTGTGCCACCATATTATAGAAGGAGAATATAAACAAATAGAAGGATTTACAAGATATAAGTGGATGTTCATATCTGAGAGAAATCCTGGGAAATCTTGCATATGCCTAGGAGACAAGGTTAGGAATATCGCTTTTTAAATTTATGTCAAGAGATCAAACAGCAGTGCACAACAAAAAGCAGGTAACAGATTCATGATAACAACACTATATAAAAATAGAGAAGAACTTGGACAAGAGATTACACAATCCAGATCCTGAAAGAAGTATAAGAAAGAAATAGATAGTGTTCCACAGGGATTTCAGGAATACTATTTCATTGTTCTAGGGCAGCGGTTCTCAACCTGTGGGTCGCGACCCCTTTGGGGGTTGAATGACCCTTTCACAGGGGTCGCCTAAGCGCGCGCTAGCCCGCCATCTTGGTGCCACCATGCAGGGGTGAAATGCTCCTGGTTCGGGCGTGCCTGCGGGTCGCCGGACAGCCGGTAGCGACGGAAGTGGGAGACTTCGCCCACCTGCCCGGACGCCACCATTTGGGTTCTTTTACCCTCTGCGCATGCGCAGAACGCTTTGCACATGCGCAGAGGGTAAAAGAACCCAAATGGCAGCGGGTGGGCGAAGTCTCCCGCTTCCGTCGTTATCAGCTGTCTGGCGACCTGCAGGCACGCCCGAACCGGGAGCATTTCACCCCTGGTGCCACGCCCCCTTTGTCACCTCATTGCACATGGGGTGGGAGCAGGGCGGGGGTCGCAGCAGCGGGGCGGGAGTCGCGGCATTAGGAAGGTTGAGAACCACTGTTCTAGGGTATAATAACAGAATCTTGAAGGCAAAAAACTAACATTGGACTTATTTTGAATTGCTTTCTATCCTTGGACTGAATATCTATCCTTGACCTTCCTAATTATTCAGACCTTCTTTAAGGTTAGCTCTAAATTCATTTACAGAAGAAACCCAGAATCATGTCCCTCTCTATCACACTTGGTGTGCAAAGCTCATGGTCCCATTTCTTACTTATTGTGCACGCTGGTCCCAAACTAACAAAATTGTTTGTTCTTTGCTTGCTGGTGTCTCCTCTGGGATTTCCAGGAAAGTAATGAAGTTTCGCTGAATTGCAATTGCTCTTAGAATTGCTCTTACAAATATCTGTAGTGCCAATGTAGGTAAGTATTGATAGACGCATTGCAAAAACAAGTGAAACTAAGTTATTTCATAAATGTCACCTTGTTTCTTTGTTTAAAAATTAACCAATGACTCTGCTGTCCTATATCATGCCATCATCTCAGAAAAGAAAAGGGGGGGGGAAGGAAAATAAATCCTGAACCAGAGAGAATTTAATGGTGGCCCAAGACAAAAAGATCCTGCATCTACCAAAGTTTGTTGGATTTTGCTTAATTTCAAAGAACAAATAGGTAATAAGAAAGAAAAAAACCACCCACAATTAGGAGGGTACAACCTTTCCGTTCAAGCTCTTTGTTCTCTAAAGCAATTAGGCAGAAGTAACAGCCAAAGGCCCAATTTTGTGTCCCACTCCTGTCTATCCCCATAAGCATTGTGTTTCTTCAGATTGCAGTATAATGGAGGAGAATCTGTTCTGTTTGTGGAGGGATACCCCAGGAAAATCCCTAGCTGAAACATCAGCATATTCTGGCTAACAGTATAGAACTACCGTTGCATCAGAAAGAAAAGGTGGAAAGCCACTATGCAGCTTGCCATTCTATTGCAGCACAAGTCACAATTTGTTTGTCTTAACAAAGACTACAGAGCAACTGCAAATAGTACTTTTTTTTTTATTTATTTCATGCTACAGGGCATTTTTATCAGAAGGAGAAGGACTTTAAAATATCTTCTAATTAAGAAATGAATTTGCCTTGAGAGAGCAATTAAGCTGAATCTGTCCCTCACTTACTGAAGTTCACGCTACAGAACTGTAACAATCTGTCAGAGTTCCAGCAATTAAGCCATACAGTACCCTTTGCTCCCAACTCACTGGAAGGATTTTACTAAACCCCCATAGCACCCTCCAGTGCCTGTAATGAAAGGAAAAACAGTGAAAAGAAAGCCCCCATCCCCAAGTGACAATAAAATAATGCATAAACAAGAAACAGGCCTGCAGCATATATTCTACTTTTCAGCTTCTTTCTTTCAGAGGCAAGATGATGTACAGGTTATATTCATTGCCTCTGAACTCAGCCCAAAATCTGTTTAAAAAATCAAAACTAATAGTTGAAACCAGGCACTTATGAGAAAATCAAAATAGCCACATAATTCAGGACAAGAAAATGAGTTGGTTCAAAGCTTAAATGGAGCTGTGCAGTCTGTGGAAGTGCAAAAATAAAATGTGGGATCAATACAGAAAAAGCCAAAAAGTTCTCGTATGAAAGACAAGTAATTACTGTAGCTAAGTCTTTCATTGAAATGAATATATCTGGAATTCTGTGGGTGCCCAATTAGAACAAAACAAATCAAATTAAGAAAAAGGTACGTTTAGAATGCTGATATTCTAACAGTTCAACCAACCAGATTTTAACCATGTTCCTTAAATCATTGCAACTTGATTTGCAAAAAAACACTAATAACACTAATTCATGCACTGGGAGACATCTGGTAACCCTAGCACTGGGGGTTGAAAAATTCACCCCATTTTCTGTGGCCCGGGGGTTGGGGATTGAACTGAAAATTCCTTCCACACAAAGCCACCTTGTTATCCAAGTGTTTTATATACTTGTAAGTACACATTCATGAGATGGTTTAGCACATAATACTAGCCAAGTTCTGAGAATCATCTGACATTAAAGGTTAACATTCTGAAAAATCTCAAGAAAGCCTCAGTGGAGGGAGAACTTCACATTTTATTGCCAATGGGAAACAACTCTATTACATATATTATCTGAAATAAAAAGATCCCAAGAATTCAGAAGCAAGTCTCAACTGGAATTATTTCCAAGTAATTATGTATGGAGTGCACTTAATAAAAAGGCCTTGATGTAATCCAGCCTGTCTTTCAAAGTTAGAATTAACCTACAACTGTGGGTTATTTCTTGGATGTTGTGAAGACTGTGCTCCAATGATTATTTAACTGGGGAGAATTCTGAGGAGTAAAGTCTTTTATTTTCAAGTAAGTATTCATAGATCTGATGTGTGGATTCCCTCTCAGGGCAGTTTCCCAGGTATTCTTGACTATTTTTAGCATTATAGATATTCCTCATTTAGCAACCATAGTGGGACCAGCACCTTGATTATAAAGCAAAACAGTCGCTAAGTGGAACCACGACTGTGCTTATAGGACATTACAGTTTTACATTATGACTGCAGAGGTCATAAATGTGAGGATTTGTCATAAAGTTACTTTTACATCACCCTTGTAATTGCAAACAGTCCCTAAACAAGACAGTTGCTAAATGAGGATTTCTGTATGATGTGAAATACAGTAGTGTACTTGTCAGGCATGTGAAGCTGAAAACATTTCCCACTGAGCTGCTCTATTTATAAGAAGGTAGGACACTAATTTCCAAAATATCAGCTGTCAAGAATTACTTACTGGTTGAACCAAGAAAGGAACCTATACTTTTGTTAGCTAATACTGACAGGAACATTATAGAAAAGATATCTCATTTTGCGTTTATGGTGGCAAACATACACCAAAATGTTAGATCAGCACAAAAGGTAGATCACTTCAGCTACAATACACTCTCGATTTATAAGCTGTTTTATTCTGTACTTGATACTTGAAAATTGCTGTGATCTATTGTTTAAATAAATAAAGGTGCTCTCCACATTCATCACCAGCCAACACTGCAATGCAGATGAGCAGAAAAAGCAGAAAAAAGGGGCCCAGGCAAAACAAAAGCTGAGGTGACAAGCAAAACTTAGAAGCTAATGTCTGCTTGGCTTGAAGTGACAGTTGCAAAGGCCTTAGGGGTTCTTCAGGTTCCATCAGCTTTGGAGTCTCAATGACAGTCAATCATGCCTTGATTAGCATGAGACTGGACTTTGGCAATGAGCTCTAAGCATGGTTGCTTTGGGAGCAGGGGTGGGTTCCTCCCAGTTCGGACCGGTTCTCCCGAACCGGTAGCGGCCCGCTGGTGATGTCACGATGATGTCACCGAACCAGATCAGTCGGTGCGTCCGTGGGGGCCGCCATCTTTTTTTTTTTGAATTTTTTTCAAAAAAAATCGCATTTTTTTTATTATTTTTTTTAAAAATTCGCATTTTTTTATTTTTTTAAAAAAAATTCTTCTGAGCATGTGCAGAAGCCGAGTTTCCGGCACTGTGCATGCGGTCGCCATCTTGTTTTTGGCTTTTTTTATTATTTATTTTTTGGGGATTTTTTTTGGCACTGCACATGCGCACGCCCACGAGGCGCGCCCACGCGACGCGGGAGGAAGCGAACCGGCAGCGAGATAAGTTAGAACCCACCCCTGTTTGGGAGTGACTGAAAACTGCAACTGGCACAAAATTCAGCAGTACAACATAAGGATATATGAGGTAACAACTTGCTAGGATCCAATCTGCCCCCCCCCAATCTCATTGTCAAGAGAAGGCATGTTGACAGTCCACCCTTCTTGCGTACCTGAGGGGTATGAAGAAGACGATAGGCCTTCTGGATAGTACCCCACCTCCAACTTTTATGGAACTTTCTCCCCACAAAAAAATTCTAATCCCACCCACTGTTTTTTGGAAGCAAATGAAAACAGTAAAAATAATCATCTCTGTAGCCTCATCTGATTGTGAATTATATCTAAATATGTGTTGTTGGATTATGATTGTTTTATTTTGTAAGTACAACATACATAATACTACATGCATCCTGTTTTCCCCACAATAACAAACCTGTGAATGGGTTGAGCTGAGAGAGAGAGAGAGAGACTGGCCCAAAGTCACCCAGTCAGGTTTTATTCTGTTGAACCTTGCCAACTGCATTGAGTTAAAAGTACTGTTAAATATATAGTATGTATGTACCATGTTTCCCCAAAAATAAGACCCTGTCTTATATTTTTTTGAACCCTGAAATAAGCGCTTGGCCTTATTGCCATGCACTCAAAAGCCCAATTGAGCTTATTATCAGGGGATGTCTTATTTTGGGGGAAACAGGGCATGTATGTATGTATGTATGTATGTATGTATGTATGTATGTATGTACGTACGAACGAACGAACGAACGAACGAATGAATGAATAAATAAATAAATAAATAAATAAATAAATTTCTCAGTCTACAACTTTGGTTTCATTTTAAATGTCCTCGCTTTAAGATAAATCAACAGATTAAAGTATAACCAGTTACCATTAGGGTTACCTTTTAACAAAATATTGGACTGAACTTCCCCAACTCTAGATGATCTGCTTTCTACAACTCTTTACTACACATTATTTTCCCTATTTCTTGTTTTTCAATAAAAGATAAGAATATTCAGATTCAAATTTCATTTATGAATGGCATTTTGTTTCCACATAAGGCTTCATGTTTTTTTAGTGACTCTATTTCTCATATATTCAACAAATATCTGGATACATCAACCTCTGGGTTGCAATCTCATAGCATGCTTCCTTTTCATTTTTATGGACCACAATGAGGACATCCTTTCCACTCTACTAAAATGGTACAAGTCTTAGATGTTTTTCAGTATGGCAATCAGTCAAGCCACCTATCCAGTCCTGCATCTGCAACCCTTACCCTAATGTTAGTTCAACCATAATACTGTAGCAAAGTAAAGGAACTTGATCAAGCCAATTATCCCCTCAAATGAGGGGACTTGTGAGAAGTCAATCAAAGGTCACCCTCTATGTCCTTCTGCACACCACTATCCTTTAAATCATGGGTCCTCAAACTATGGCCCGCGGGCCGCATGTGGCCCGCCGAAGCCATTAATCCAGCCTGCGCAGAACCATGAGGCTGCCCCACCCACATTGCCCCGCCCGCCCTTCGGCCGAGCGCAGGACTTACCTTTGCAAACCCCGCGGGCTGGAACTGAAAGGTAAGGCCAACAATTTTGGCCTGCAGAGACATTCTGGAGGTGGGGGAGGTGAAAAGCGGAGCGCACAGACACCCCAGGAGGCCAGAAAATGGGTGAAAATGGCCCATTTTTGGCCAAAACCCGGGCCATTTTTGCCTGTTTTTGGCCTGCAGAATGCTGCTGGAGGCAGGGAAGGTGAAAAATGGGGCGCACCGATGCTCCAGGAGGCCAAAAAAATGGGTGAAAATGGCCCATTTTTCACCTGCCGAGAGAGAGAGAGAGAGAGAGAGAGAGAGAGAGAGAGAGAGAGAGAGAGAGAGAGAGAGAGGGAGAGATTTCTCAAGCTACTTGGGACTGAGAAGAATTGCTGCAAAACTGAGTTTTCTGAAGTGGACCACTAGACTCCTAAACAACTGAAAAAATGATCTAGTAAAAAGAAAAGCAAATAAAACACCCCCAGGAGCAAAACAAATTAAAGTTACATTTGTGTGCATTGTTTAATGAACTGTTAAATTGGCCACGCCCACCCAGTCACATGACCACCTAGCCACGCCCACCCAGCCAGTCCGGCCCCCCCCAACAGTCTGAGGGACCGTGAATTGGCCCCCTGTTTAAAAAGTTTGAGGACCCCTGCTTTAAATCCTTTACCTAATTATGGTGAACATCAAGTCTAAAAGGAGTTTGAATGTTCTCAAAGCCCTGAGTGAATTCCTTCCCTTCAGATGTGGGTACCTTGAACAAACTCAGAGTTTATTGACTGCCCAGAATTATTTAACTATCTCGATAGCTGAGTTTGCAGTTTTGCCATGATTCTTCTGATTTAAGACTAGAGTTTTCCCTGTATCATGCTATCTCTTACAAATGGCATCTAAAGACATTTTAGGAGAATGAAACTTGAATTTAATTATAAACCATTTTTATTTCTACTTTAGGAAGAAAGCTCTTCTGCAACACAATGACTAATAGGCATCTTTCCTAATCTTTTTGCTCTTTTTTTAGTGTTTCCTTCCCATCCTACCCCTTGTTATGGAAAAGCAGAAAATGTCTTGATTTGCAAGAGATTGAAATCAACAGCTCTCTTTCTGCTTAATAAGAGATTTTCTGTTGAAGATGTATATAATGTTCTTTTATCTTTACCACTGGAAGTTTTAAAAAAGACTTTGGGGCATTTTCTTTTACTTTTTCTTCTAGGTTTCACAATTTATTCCTATACATTCGTCATTGCCTATGGCATGTTAAAAAGTACCAAAGGGCCAATGCGTGCTGCAAAAAAAATCTCACAAACTAAACGTCAACAAAGAAGAAACATCTGAGACACCTGTTCAATGGCTGCACGGTGTCACAATTAGGAAGGTGGGGATGCTCCTTGCACGGATTGAATAGACTGCAACGATGGGAAAATCTTTTTCCTACATTTTCATCATGTCACCTCATCAACAAAAGAAGCAGGTGTCACTCAGGTGACATGATCAGCAAAGCCTTTATGAAGCTTTTTTCTGAGAGATAAGTTCAAAAGGAGGATGAGGATGAGCAGGGAAAGGAGAAGGAGAAGGAGAAGGAAAAGGAGGAGAAGGAGAAGAAGGAGAAGGAGAAGGAGAAGGAGAAGAGCGAGAAGGAGGAGAAGGAGAAGGAGAAGGAGAAGAAGGAGGAGGGGAAGAGGGAGAAACAGAACAGAGGAGAAAGAGAGGGAAAAGGAGAAGGAGGAAGAGAAGGAGAAGGAGAAGGAGAAGGAGATGGAGAAGGAGGAGGAGAAGGAGCAGGAGAAGGAGAAGGAGAAGGAGAAGGAAAAGGAGGAGAAGGAGAAGAAGGAGAAGGAGAAGGAGAAGGAGAAGGAGAAGGAGAAGGAGAAGGAGAAGGAGAAGGAGAAGGAGAAGGAGAAGGAGAAGGAGAAGGAGAAGGAGAAGGAGAAGGAA
>QLTV01001324.1:493881-504822 GCA_003457575.1 Thermophis baileyi | reverse complement strand
CGATGTCTGTGGGGTCCTTGGTGCTCTCTGAGCGTGGTGGTTTTCCTGCAGATGTTTCATTACCAAACGAGGTAACATCATCAGTGCTATGGTAGAAGAGAATGGAGGAGGAGGGGGGGGAGGAGTGGGAGGAGGAGGAGGACGAGGATGATGATTAGGAGGAGAAGGAGAAGAAGGAGAAGGAGGAGGAGGAGGAGGAGAAGGAGAAGGAGAAGGAGAAGGAAAAGGAGGAGAAGGAGAAGGAGAAGGAGAAGGAGGAGGAGGAGAAGGAGAAGGAGAAGGAGAAGGAGAAGGAGAAGGAGAAGGAGAAGGAGGAGGAGGAGGAGAAGGAGGAGGAGGAGGAGGAGGAGGAGGAGAAGGAGAAGGAGAAGGAGAAGGAGAAGGAGAAGGAGAAGGAGAAGGAGAAGGAGAAGATCTAATTTCAGAAGCTCATTGCAGTGTAATTATCAGATGGCAATAGTAGGCTCTGGTGCTTGCTAATTAAGGCTGCATTTCTTTATGACTAGTTATTCCAAGTTGTCATTTGACAGACCGGAGGAAGGGGGAATGTATGCATAAAGTTGTTTTTAATTACATTTGGTATGCTAATTTCTGATATAAAATAAATATTTACCAGGAGCAATATTTCTTCATTTCACGCTGGCTGCACCATGGTGTTTATCAAGGGTTACAGACAGACAACTATTGCCCAGCCCTCTCTGCCAGTACCCTTGCAGCTTTCAAAAACAGAACAACACAATTTTGAGCACTAGGAAAGCAAAGAACCATAAGGGAGCCACAAAGAGGAAGTAGAACGAAGGCCGCTTTCATCTAGCAACTAGATGCCTCATGGGATCTTTCTAATTACTGAAACATCATTGATCTGAAATGGAGCAGCAAATGCATCTTTCACTTCCCAAAGTGAAGTGCATCATATCCAAGGCTAATCAAGTTATTTGGACAATTGAAGCAACAAATTTCACTAAGTAATACAAATACAATCATAATAAATAACATAATGGACCTTTTTTGTGTCCTTGAAATAAAGTTGCCTGAGATCATGACCTACTCATCCCCTCTGCTTAGATTTGCAGTGGCATAAGAGACACTGATGGGATTTAGTTGACTAAAGTCTAATTAAAGCTTTTGTCAGTGAGTATAATATTACTTGTTCAAGGATGATCATACTTTCTGGACCTTCAAGTTTGCATTGAAGGTTTCAGACACTGATACAGTTTGGTATATTTATTTATTTCATTATCTCCCCTTTATTATTTTGATAAATAAGTCAAGGTGGTGAACATATCCAACACACCTTCCTCCATCTATTTTCCTCACAAAAACAACCTTGTGAGGTGGGTTGGACTGAGAGAGAATGATTGCCTAACCTGTCTTGCCTACCCAAAAGGTGCTTTTTCAAGAGACAACTGGACTTTCTTTGTTTTTCCTTGAAGACATTTCGCTTCTCATCCAAGGAGCTTCTTGGATGAGAAGTGAAACATCTTTAAGGAAAAACAAAGAGAGTCCAGTTGCCTCTTCAAAAAACACTTTGGGACAACCATGACCTGGATGATTAAGAATCTCCATAGACTTTCATGCCTAATATACATGGATGGTGAAGACTTCAACTTGGATGATTTGTTCTGTCCATTTCCTCATCTCTTCTGAAAGTTAGAGAAATCTGTCACAAAAATTCACTATGTGATCTGCCAAAATAGAACCTACCAAAACATGGACAATCATGGAATTTAAAGTCCACTAGAATACATCACACACAGAAAGATTGCATTTGGACCAAGTGCACGTAAGTATACATATCAGAGAAAGATTCAGACAAGAACGGTATTCAGTTCTTCAACAATATTTATTTCAAAAACAAAAAGTTTGTGTAGATTATTATTATTATTTTTATTTCAGAAAACACAGAAGTTGATAGAATAGAATAACAATTGGATGCATGCTATACTGATTTAAATTGGATAGAAATGGTATATACAGGTACTGCCTTTTTGTTCTCAACTTTACTTGTACTCATTTCCTCTCAGGTCCAACATGGCTATTAAGTCATAGTCAGGGGTGGGTTCTAACTTACCTCGCTGCCGGTTCGCTTCCTCCCGCACCGAGTGAGCGTGCCGAGTGGGTGCGCGCATGCGCAGTGCAAAAAAATTTAAAAAAATTAAAAAAAGGCCGAAAACAAGATGGCGACGCATGCGCAGTGCCGGAAACTCGGCTTCTGCGCATGCACAGAAGAAATTTTTTTAAAAAAATTCAAAAAAAATAAAAAAAAAGATGGCGGCACCCACGGACCGGCACTGACCGAACCGCATCCGTGACATCATCGTGATGTCACCAGCAGGTCACTACCGGTTCGGGCGAACCGGTCTGAACCGGGAGGAACCCACCTCTGGTCATAGTGTCCTAGAATTAAGATATTGAAAAGAATATTAGAGGTTATGTAATTCAATCCTATGCTCATATTACTCTGAAAAGATGGCTTGTAGAAGACTTCTGAACTTAGGATGAGGGTTGTATACAACCCTGAACTAAAGACTCTTGAAGAATTTTCTAGAAGAATCTTGATTTAAAAAGACCTTATTTTGGTACTCAGATATGTACTTTATCTGAATATGGAAGCTGCATTTTGAGTTAACTAAAGTTTGACACATCGTGTGAATTAATATAATGCTTTCTAAAGCTATTCTTGCTGCAAATTTTCCTGTGGCAAAGAATTCCACAGGGAATAGAGAAGACGTGAAAAAGAAATGTGCTGTTGATAATCAATGGAATCATTCAACTCAATACTACAGAGCACATAGATAATTAGAAAGCTGTCTACAACAGATGGAATGATCAATATATAGAAAATTGGCAGTGTGAAACTCAATCACAGTAATTTTATATATTTTCTTTTTCATCCTCTTCTTAAACAAAAAATGTTCAGAGAATGAAAGTCTTGCATTAGCAGATACCAATACAGCTTTACTGTTGAAAATGTTCTTTCTGCCTTTCAGTGGAACATTATATAATGTATAGTGAAAGCCTAAATGGTAAAAAAAAATTATTATGCCAAAAAACACTAACATTCTTTAAGGATTTTTCACATATGAGATTTAATTTGGTGTCTAGTTACCCTATGTATTTCACATTCCTATTAAATTCCACTTCCTATTCTTTCCAGCTTCTGATTTTCAAACAGCCTTTAGGAAATATTTTAATGCTTCTTAAAGTAATTTCAGTAATATTTTTTAATATGCTAAATTACATAGGACTGTTTCTGAAACACAAAAAAGCAATACAGTAGATGAATGATTATGAAACTTACATGGATTAGAATCTACATTTGATATAGCTAATGCAGTCACCTAGTGGTCACTCAGATTTGTGCAAACCAGATATGGCAGTCTGAGAACAAAGCTAATCTAAGCAGAAATAGAAAGTCTGATATTTAGATCAGAATTTTCCAAATGGAAAAGCTCTCTCATACCCAAGTTCTTTCTTGTTCTAAATGCATTTTTAGAAATGGATTATATAATAATGGATTATATAATAAGCCTCCGTACTATGCAGTGAGACCTCTTCAGTCCTCCTTATTAAATATAGAATAGAATAGAATAGAATAGAATAGAATAGAATAGAATAGAATAGAATAGAATAGAATAGAATAGAATAGAATAGAATAGAATAACAGAGTTGGAAGGGACCTTGGAGGTCTTCTAGTCCAACCCCCTGCTTAGGCAGGAAACCCTATACCACTTCAGATAAATGGTTATCCAACATCTTCTTAAAAACTTTCAATGTTGGAGCATTCCTGACATCTGGAGGCAAGCTGTTCCGCTGATTAATTGTTCTAACTGCTCTTCTTTAAAACTTCCAGTGTTGGAGCATTCACAACCTCTGGTAGCAAGTTGTTCCACTGATTAATTGTTCTAACTGTCAGGAAATGTCTCCTTAGTTCTAGGTTGCTTCTCTCCTTGATTAGTTTCCACCCATTGCTTCTTGTTCTACCCTCAGGAGCTTTGGAGAATAGTTTGACTCCCTCTTCTTTGTGGCAACCCCTGAGATATTGGAACACTGCTATCATGTCTCCCCTAGTCCTTCTTTTAATTAAACTAGACATACCCAGTTCCTGCAACCATTCTTCATATGTTTTAACCTCCAGTCCCCTAATCATCTTTGTTGCTCTTCTCTGCACTCTTTCTAGAGTCTCAACATCCTTTTTACATTGTGGCGACCAAAACTGAATGCAGTATTCCAAGTGTGGCCTTACCAAGGCATTATAAAGTGGCATTAGCACTTCAAGTGATCTTGAGATATACTTAGGAGCGGCATTAAAAGATAATATTACATTCTATTTTATAACAATCCTTCACAGATTTATTTCACTGCACGAGAATTGAGCCAAGCCATCTCTCTGTCTCTCATTTTCAGGATATTTGCACCACTGAGGCAGACAATTTAGGCATCCCTTTTAATAGGGTGTCCCCATGACATCCTACAAGTGCTGCATATTGACTCTAAACAACTATTGCCATCCCCAATTGCTAACATACTTCATTAGCCATTAGGTCAGCTCTTGGATTGCTTTCATTGTAAAACTAAAGCCATTTCTGTTTCTATGAATAAAAGGGAGAGGGAGAGAAAGAGCACATAAGCCCTTATAGCTGCAAGCTACATGTGGTGAAGCCTCTATTTCAAAAGCAAAACTAGAAAATTACCGTAGTAACTGCCCAGTGAGCATAAAGCTGTTGTTTTCAAGCAGAAAGAGGGAAATGTGATACATCTATTTACCATGGATTAGAAAAAAGGTTGCAGTATTCTCCCACCCTATTGGTGTGTAGTAGTATATAGCTGCCCGTTTTAAGGAAAGGATGGCTTTCATTTGTGCTTTTGGTGAGAGCACAAATGTATAAGATCCCCAGCTCTTTGCTTCTGAGCTATCACCCAGAGTTATATCTTTTCATAAGTGAGGACTCCCTATTATCTTGGTGTTCCTGAGGGGACTCTGGGGGGCCATTGCCCATCCTTGAGTTGACAGAAAACTGTAGTGGCAGGAAATTTGCTGTGACCTTTATGGCTTCCATTTCAAGTCAGCTGACTTCCCTCCAGGGCAGGGGAAAGGGAGTCAAAGTCAAACTGTTTTTATATATCTTGGAAAAGGCCTTGGATGGTGCTGGAATAACAATAAAAATGTATATATAAGTACGGTGTATGTATGTGTATGTATAAATATATAAATGTGTGTGTGTGTGTGCGCGCGCACGCGCGCGCACACGTGCACACACACACACACGCCACCCAACTCTGGGTGTTTTACAATTGTTAAAATATTTAAAAATAAAGAACAGTGCAAAAAGCACACAAACAGCACCAGCAAAAGAAGAATAATGGCAAAGAAAATAAACCCAGAGGGGAGTAGAAAGGAAGAAAGGGGCATCAGTCACCCTCTCCAAAAGCCTGGATGAAGAATTGGGTCTTTAAGGCCCCCCAAAATGCTAGTAGAGTGGAAGACATTTGGATTTGGAGGGGGGAGTCTTGTTCCAGAGAACAGGAGCTACCATAGAGTAGCAGGGATCCCAACAGAGGGCATTGTTTAATCAATGGAACCCAGAGCAGGCCAACCCTGCCAGATTGAAAACGGAGGAAGAGATTATTTTAACACCAGAACAGCTAAGGATGATGAATAGTCTGGGTTCAAGATGAAGAGCAGAACAAAAGATGCTGCCAGGCGGGCATGATTATCAGCAAAGTGAGGAAAGCAACCTAAAATTTATCAGAGAAACTGAAGAACCCCATTCTTTGTATTCAGATTTCATGTTTGGATTTGGTTCTAACATTATCCAGCCTTTTCATCTTATCACCCTAGCCTTTTTTTTTTTTTTTTTTTTTTTTTTTATTTTTTTTTTTTTTTTTTTTGGTGGAAAATATTCACCTAATAAGAGTTAGGGATTCAGCTAGCCTAGCTTCCTGATTCCAGTAAGAATCAGCCAGTTGCTTCTGGAAAATTCACAAACAGCACACCTGAGCCAGGATTCTCTCCTATTGCATGTCTTATTTATATTGCTTCTGAATATGGAAATCCTCTCAGCTATCATAACTGACAGGTGAGATATTTTATCCTGACCTTTTTTTTAAAAGCTACCAACTGGTCATCTACAGATCTTGGGAGTACTACAAGAGAAGGAACTATACAAGTACAGTATACTAGGAAATAGTACATGATTCTTAATAGAAATAGAAATGATTAATAGAAATGATTCTTTCATTGCTGTGCATAGAAAGATGTGTTAACTGATTTTAAAAATATATAAATTTGTGGATTCCAGCTTGGAACCTTTTCAGAGTTTCACAGTTTGTCAATAAATGTGAGATAATGACATAAAGAAAATGCTTAGGCAAAGGAACTTTATCCTTTCTCTCAGGGGTGAAATTCAAAATTTTTCCCTACCGGTTCTGTGGATGTGGCTTGGTGGGCGTGGCAGGGGAAGGATACTGCAAAATCTCCATTCCCACTTCACTCCAGGGGAAGGATACTGCAAAATCCCCATTCCCACCCCATTCCTGGGGGAAGGATATTGCAAAATCTCCATTCCTTCCCCACTCCTGGGGGAAGGATATTGCAAAATCTCCATTCCCACCCCACTCTGGGGCCAGCCAGAGGTGGTATTTGCCGGTTCTCCGAACTACTCAAAATTTCTGCTACCGGTTCTCCAGAACCTGTCAGAACCTGCTGAATTTCACCCCTGCTTTCTCCCTTTGCAACCCTCCTCCTTCCCAGTCTTAAGGAAACAGGAGAAACCAACTAAACGCTGTGGATCACCCCATCTGACCGCAGTAGAAGGGAAAGTTCACTATATTTGGGTACCCTGTACAAGTGGTACACGATTTGTCTGCTTAACATTAGGAGATCCCCCCTCTCATCACACATAATAATCTTTTGGTAACGTTTTTAGGGGGTACTGGAGGGCTGTAAGGGGGAAGAGAGGAGAGAAAGATCCTTTGTATACACTGAATTCCACTCCATGAGTACATGCATTGCATGCAGATGCTCACAGGTTGATCCATGAGATCTCAATGTGTTTTTCTTAAAAATGTGATGTGCTAGACCAGGGGTGTCAAACTTGCGGTGTCACATTGTCGTCATGTGACGTATCGGGACTTTTTTCCCCTTGGCTAAACCGGGGGTGGGCGTGGCCAGCACATGATGCATCCGGCCTGCGTGCTGCGAGTTTGACACCCCTGTGCTAGACTATTGCTGGACACCCCCAGGGAGATGCTATCTCTTGGCATACACAATACTGGGCTACACGGACAAATAATCCAACCTGATAGAAAAGAGTTTTCTATCTACTTGCACTGATCATACAAGATGCATTTTTTTTCAAATTATACCAGATGCTTTATATGTTCTTTTAAAAGCCAGGTGTTTTATAACTTCATCTCTATTATCTTGACTGGGATTTGACTCCGGCACTAAAAGCTATTATTCTGTTCATTATAAGCAGCCAATTCTTCTACCTCTGTGGAAATAAGAAATACAAGATGGACGGTCTCAAATTTCTTGCTCATTGCCTTTTACCTGACTTCTTATGGAAGAAGCAAAGAAATTCCCAAGCTGAATCTATAAACCTGCATTCAGGATTCCTACACACTTTTAATGGCCCTTTGGTTTGCATGCAATAAAAAGAGCTAACTGCTACAACAGCATCCCTCTGTAAAACTATCACTGGTTTTAATTTACTGCTGTTTGGCTACTTAATTTCATCATGGTTCACTGTTCTTTGTTTGCTTTTATATCTTCTAATTTGCTCTATAGGACTCCTACATAGAAGGCTCACCTTGTGCCTATTTTCTTGTTTAATTTTATAGTATATTTCTTTTGTCAAGGTATTAAAATGTATTTTAAATTGCAAAGGGGGGGGCAAGTGAACCTCCAAATTATTAATCTATATATTTATTTATCAATCAATCACATTTATGTAGCTCACAAAAAGAGATTCTGGATGGCATATAACAATCAGTAAAAACAATAAATATATTTAAAAATCATAAAAATAAAAAGAAATCATATTAACATAAAAACACTATAAAGTTTAAAATGTACAAAAAATTAAATTTAAAATACATATACATATACACACATACATACAATATATATGGTACATAAACAGTATATTTACAGAAAGAAAGAAAGAAAAGAAAGAAAGAAAGACGGTAGGAAGGAAGGAAGACAGACAGAAAGAAAGAAAGATGGTAGGAAGGAAGGAAGACAGAAAGAAAGAAAAGAAAGAAAGAGAGAGCGGGAGGGAGGGAGGGAGGGAGGGAGGGAGGGAGGAAGTAACCACAGTATACAAATATTTTTGTATTCCTCAATCTGATTCCTTCAGCTTGTTCTATGACTGTAACTTCCAGAATCCTGATACAAAAACATTGAATGAATTCTGTTTTAACACATTCCTGTAGAACAAGAATGTAAACTTGTTCTACAGGTTTAGTTACTTGTTCTACTGGTTTGGTTAAACTTGTTAAATAAAAATAAAATGAAATAGGCCAAAGAGGAAGCATGGTGTAACACTTTCCCTGAAGTTCTTTTCCCTTTAAATCTACAAATATTCAGATTATATTATAAGATATTTTAGCCATTAAACCATACATTCATGATAGAGCTTTCAGGGGATAAATTTACTGCTTTGAAGGTGCTTTGATCTGTATCAAAGCAACAGCTATAACCAGGGCAGAGATCAAATAATTCCATTATTCCTGAGACCAATTCTTATAAACAAGTAAAATCAGTAAAGGTGCTACAGCTACCAATCTGCCTAACAACCAATAATTGGTTTGGGTGTTTCAATATGTTCAGTTGGCCTCAGGAAAATTATTCATATAATGAACCTACTTTCAACATGATGCCCTGGTTATACCGTGTTTCCCCCAAAATAAGACCCTGTCTTATATTTTTTTGAACCCTGAAATAAGCGCTTGGCCTTATTGCCATGCACTCAAAAGCCCGATAGGGCTTATTATCAGTGGATGTCTTATTTTGGGGAAAACAGGGTAGTTTATTATGTGAATGTTCACAACCATGTAAATAAATAAGATCATCCATATCTGACAATAAGACAGTACTCTGAACAAAAGCAACAATATAAAGTGGACAGAATAAGCACAAAAAAATAGAAAATTGCTATATTGTCAGCAAAACTATGTTAAAAATTAATGGATTATGCATAACCTGCTCACATCTGGGAAAAAATATTTTAGAATACTTTTTTCCATATTCTAAAAGCCACAGCCTAATGTAAGAATCAAACTTCCACATAATTGTCTATGGAGATTTTCAGTCATCCGGGTCATAGTTGTCCCAAAGGTGCTTTTTCAAGAGGCAACTGGACTTTCTTGTTTCTTGTTTTTGTTTGAAGACGTCAAACAAGATGCTTTTTTGAGTCAAGTTGCCTCTTGAAAAAGCACCTTTGGGACTTCCACATAATCATTACCAGGTAAATTTACAGATATACAGTACATGTATGGTACTATGGTACTGTGTATCAAAAATACACACCTAGGATAGAAGGCTAATAATCAAAATTTCTCCTAAATAGTACATAATGTTCTATTGTAATTGTCCTATAGCACAAAGGTTATGGTATCTGGGCTGCAAACATCAGTTTATAACAAATAAATACAGAAAAATCTAACCCTTTGCTACCATTTAGTGCTCATTTGGATTTCTGTAGCCCCACTTGCAATACTACTACTATAATGCAATGCAGTATTTATCTTATGTACACTATCATCATAGCAGCCCTTTATACTCTGGGTACATTATTATTTGGGAGTGAATTCCAAAAATTGCCCAGCAACACATGCCCATTCAGTACCAGCTGAAATGTCAGCAACCAAGTCAACCCCAGTAATACCTTCAGCTTCTTAAGATCAACTTGAGAGATGCCAGAGGAAAGTACAGAGCACATATGACTTAGTCTGTGTTAAGCAACATAGATTTCCCTCTTGAAAGTAATTCAAGAATGGGGATGATCTGATTCACTTCATGAGAGTGAAGAGGCCATCCCATTTCCCTTGCTGAAGCCATTTAAGGCAGTGGTCCCCAAACTTTCTGGCACCAAGGACAGAAATGGAAAACAAGTTTCCCACAGACCTGGGAGGGGGAACTAGTTTTCTGCAACCTAGATCCCACGCATGCACAGATGAACTTTGCTCACTCACCCTCCACTTGCACAGCCCGGTTCCTAACAAGCCACGGATCATACCGGTTTGTGGCCCTGGGGTTGGGGAACCCTGATTTAAGGGGTCCCAAATGGGTTTAACCCTTCAGCCTTCCTATACATGCTGAATGCTGAGTTTCAAAGCTTGGTGACTTCAAGAATGGTTGCCAGGGTTTGGCCAATACCAAATACAATGCTATAGAGAAGAATGTTTTCTTGTCCTAGTCCTATAAAATCCTTTGACCCTTTTATGCCAGCACTTTGGCTCTCAACCACTAACTAGCAGCGCCAGGAAAGGCAACCTCTTGTGCCTATATTCTCATTCTTCTAGAACTTGGCAAAGTCTTTTTATATCTGCTAGGCTTTTAACATCAATAAACATTCCTATTGGATATCTTAATCCAGGATGCATTTTAGTTACTAAAGAAATCCATTTGTGGAGTCCTTGGTCCTCTCTGAGCTTGTTTCTTTTCTTGCAGGCGATTCATTGCCAAAATGGATCTTCATTGCCAAAGGAGAAACCCGCCCATACTTCCACCTCTTACAATACTAGACAACACAGTATCAACAGTAGAGACCTTCAAATTTCTAGGTTCTACCATATCGCAAGATCTAAAATGGTCACCTAACATCAAGAACATCATCAAAAAAGCACAACAAAGAATGTTCTTTCTGCGCCAACTCAGAAAGCACAAACTGCCCAAGGAGCTGCTGGTACAGTTCTACAGGGGTATTATTGAGT
>QLTV01001324.1:461831-484115 GCA_003457575.1 Thermophis baileyi | reverse complement strand
TTGTTCCAGTTGTTTTTTGCACTTAGATCATTAGATATGAGTACTCCAAGGTCCTTGACAGAATGAGGGTCGTCTACAAGGTCGTGTCCTCCAAGCTTGTATTTTGTGTTTTGATTCTTTTTGCCAATGTGTAAGACAGAGCATTTGTTGATTGAGATTTGAAGTTGCCACTTGTTTGACCATTCTGATACATAATCAAGGTCTTTCTGAAGGGTAGTAGCATTGTCTGTGGTGTTAAATAGTTTGACATCATCGGTGAAGAGAACGCAGTTGCTTATAATGTGATCACAAAGGTCATTTATGTAAAGTATGAAGAGTGTTGGTCCTAGAATGCTTCCTTGAGGGACACCACTATTGACAGGTACAGGATTTGATAGAGAACTCTCTATTTTTTCTCCTTCCTGACTTATTCAGACCACCAGAGAGAAGACTGGATTAGAGAGGTTCCAAATGCCTCTAAAAGAAGGTGGTACCTCATGCCTTAAACTGGGCAAATTTAGACAATTTCCACCCCATCTCCATCTCTACCTTTTGAGGGAAGGTTCGGGAGGAAGCAGTTGGAGTTCAGTAGTAGAAGACCCAAGAAGTGGATTATCTGGATCATTGTAAGTCTGAGTTCTTCCCTTGGCAGAGGCAGACTGCAATGTGTTTTCAATAAAGGGATAGAAACCTGTAATGACTTTTTGGCTGTCTCAGTGACTTTCAGTATCATTGATCATGTTATCCCCTGCACTCCCTGCAAGGCCTGGAAATTAAAACGATTGTTTTACAATAGTTCTGCCCTGTCTAACCTGGATGGTCATTCAATAGAGAAGAGAGAAGAGAAATCAGAATCATGGCCACTCCGATGTAGAGTGCTTCAGGGCTAAGTTAACAGCTCTGTGAATCTGCTGGGAATAGTCATCCATCAGTCCAGAGTAAAAAAAAATCATATATATTCAGTTGTACATCTCAATCTTGGGCTGAACAGGAGATCTAGTTGATGCCCTCATGCCTGAAAGCTAGATAGATCTAAACAGGTTTGGTTTTTAATCCGTCTAAGGCATTGCTGGTTATAAAGAAGCAAGTCCATGCTCCATGGGTTCTCTTAGACCCATAGCTCCAGCTGTTATGGCAGGTGGAAGCCATGGCCAAGAGGACTTTGCTTATCTTCAGCTGGTGCACCTACTGGTATACATATCATTTCTGGAACTAGATGCTCTTGCTTATAGTCAGTCAGTTTCCCATCACCTCACACTTGGACAATTGCAAAGTGTTTTTAGAATAGTTCTTAAAAGACTATTCCAAAACTTCAGTTGGTGTAGGATGAAGCAGTAGGGTGAAAAACAATTCAGGAGAACAATACCTCTCTTCCAGTTGCTGTACTGGAATACCTATAGGTTTCCAGGCACAATTCAAAAGACTGATTATCATGTATAAAGTCCTTCATGAATCCATTCTTTACCCAAAGGTTTGTCTGCTCCAAGCTGAATCTGTCCATCCTATTTTCCTGGTGGGGATCAGAAAATGTGCCTTTTTTTTTTTTTTTTTGCTGCTCCAGTTCTGTGGAATAGACTGCACCCACCCCACCCTTTTTAGGAACAGAAAGATTCTGTCCTCCCTGGCTTTTTGATCTTGATCTTCGGGGGGTTGCTCATAATATTTTTTTAATCAGAAAGATATATAATTGCTTTTATTTTATTGCAATTAGGCATTTTATATTTTTATGTGTTTGAATGGTTATAAGCCATTCTGAATCATGATTAGGGTGGCATAGAAATAGATAGATGATAGATAGATAGATAGATAGAGAGATAGATAGATAGATAGATAGATAGATAGATAGATAGATAGATAGATAGATAGATAGATAGATAGATAGACAGACAGACAGACAGACAGACAGACAGACAGACAGACAGACAGACAGATGATAGAGAGATGGAGAGAGAGAGAGACAGAGAGATGAAGACATACCTATTATACTACATATTTATTCCCTAAAGCAGACTTCTCCAACCTTATGCCCTCCAGATGCATTGGACTTCAGTTCTTATAATTACCTTGCAACTTGATTCATATTGGCTAAGTTGACATGGGAGTTGAAATCTCAAAGCATCTGGAGGGTACCACGTTGGGAAAGCTGGTACAAAACAAGAAAACATCTGCCATAAAGCTCCCCTTTTTTGTGTCCTGCCGGAAATCTTTCCTCACTGGAGCCCAAAACCAGATGGCTATTCAGTTAAGTGAACAGCTCCCTGGGATGAAAATGGCCCATTGTGGTTTCAGTCTTAATCTTTGTTCACCTTAGTATTATTTAGTCCCATTTCTAAAAGAGAACAGCCTAAGCTTACAGGCAGGCTTCCTACATATACACTGGAGCCCAAAGGCATTTGTAAGTAATAAAAGTGCTGCAGCTACTTTATTTGATTCATTTTTGATAAGCACAGGCTGAGTGCTCACCTAACTAACCTAGATTGGAAAATTTATGGGGGGGACAGAGAGGGTGGAAGGAACAGGAAGCAGAGAAAGATGTCAGCAGTTAGGCATAGAAATAAAGTAAGAAAAAGAGAGAGAGAGAGAGAGGGAGGGAGGGAGGGAGGGAGGGAGAGGGAGGGAGGGAGAGAGGGAGGGAGAGGGAGAGGGAGAGGGAGAGGGAGAGGGAGAGAGAGAGACCTCTTACACTATACATTTATTCCTAAAGCAGACTTGTCCAACCTTGTGCTTTCCAATTGGCTTTCCAGTTGTACTTTAGTTCTTATAATTACCTTGCAACTTGATTCATATTGGCTGAACGCTGTCATGGGAGCTGGAATCCCAAAACATCTGGATGGGGCCAGGTTGGAAAAGCTGGCATAAAAGAAGAAAGCACAAGAAAAGGAGAAAAGCACCAAATGAAATGGCTACAGCTTGCCACTTCATGGATTCAGTCAAGGTTTCTCAAACCTGAAACTAATCCTTTTCCTATCTCAAGAGCGAGATAGCCACCTCCCTCCACTTTCCAATCCCACCCAGAAAAAAAAATGGCAGTTTTTTCTGATCTTAAAAACTTGAAGGTTCTGAAAATAAGATAAAATCAGAGCTTTAAAGCTGCTAGTTGCTTGGAAACACGTTCACACATTTTTAGTATGCTACAAGAGTCTGTAAAATATGAGGTTGATCTTTCTGTTTCACTTAGGTTTTAACTGGCTTTGTATGGGTTATGATTTTATGTTGTAATAATTTGATGCCTTTAAGGTTTTCATAAAGGTATGGTAATCATGGAGTATAAACAACAACAAAGGCACGAAGGAATACAAGAGGTTGGAAAAGACTATAGGAAGAACACTGAGACCTAAGCTGAGCACCAGCAGAATTGTTACAGCTGCTGAAAGATCAAAAGCTTATAGTTATTATCCATGACATGCCTTGTATATGTTGAGAGTCCACAGCAAGTATCTTTTATGTATCAAGCAGACAATCTAACTAGAAACTACCCTGCCAACCAGAAATAAATGTCACACCATTAAGTGTCAAAGCTTGCCAGCAGCTTAAATTTGAGTAATATGCAACTCAGAAACAAATGTTTCCATAGAAGTCATCCTTGGTCTACTGAATTTTTTATTCCAGGTCTTGGGTGCTAAAATGAACTAGGTTATTCACATCCTAATTGGGAGTTCAATAGACAGAAGTACAACAGAGAAGGGTGTCATGTAAATGAACCTTCTGTATTTATTCTTCATAATGTTCTAAGTGGGCTTTGTAAATGTACAGTGAACTGTGGCACTCCCCTTAATGCAGGATGGCTACAGAAAACATTGAGCCCCTTTTCTGAACCTGTGTGTGTGTGTGTGTGTGTGTGTTTTGTCTGTGTTCTGTCTTTGTCTCTGTGTGTGTCTCTGTGTGTTTGTGTGTGTTTTATTGTCAAGCCAATTAAATTGACCTCTTTGGTGCAAAACTCCAAACTTCTTGTATGAACAAACTTCTTCTGTTTCTCTGTCTCATATTACAAGGAGAGACCAAAGGTTCTGTAACACATTCCACAGCAGCTCCTTCTGTGACCAAACCCAGTGACTTTGCTAAAGGATAAAAACAGACAGAGAACGTTTTTGTTATGACAAGAGCTCAAATGGCAAGGTGTCAGAAAATCCAACTGAATTGTGATACCTCCCCAGATAAATTAGGAGAAAGGGAATGGAAATGAAGGCATATGCAAGCAGGAGCTGGAAACAGTGGGAAGGAAAGGTTAATGTAGGCAAGAGGACAGTGAATTGAATGGATGGCACAATCAAACCTGGCAATTATCTAATCCTCGCTGACCATCTCAGTGTGCAGAGAGCTCATCTGAAAACTATCCTGAATAAAACATGGCACAGTATAAGGGAGCTCTCAGGGATGTTAGATCATACATTAAAAAGCTGAAAATAGTTAAAGTAGCATAAGAACAAGACTGAAAGGAAAAATGTGGCAGGCATGCCTGGATTAGCGGCCTACTCAAGTGCATCAGGTTGGCCAGATTGCACTGTCTGGCCCTTGGTCTGGAAAAAAAAAATGTAATTCTAAAACCCAGAAAGACAGAGCATAAATAAAACTTAATGAGGTTGGCACTTGTAGAGGATGAGTTGATGAACCATTGGGATTTGGAAAGTAGGATGCTAGTTGACATCACAGTGATCTATTCTATGAATTCAGCATTGAAGGATTCTCGATCCCTTAAAAGAGAGAGAGTGAGAGCACCAGTTTGGTCTAATGGTGAAGCAACAGGCTAGAGACTGTGAGTTCTAAGCCCACCTTTGGCATGAAGCCAGCTGGATAACCTTGGGCCAGTCCCCCTCTCTCAGTCCTAGGAAAGAGGCAACAGCAAACTGTTTCCAAAGTCTTGCTAAGAAAACTGCAAGGACTTGTACAAGTAGTCACCAGGAGTCAACATACGAAGGCAGGCACCAAAAACCGGTATCCCTGAAAAAAAGAGTTGCCCCTGTTCATTTTTGGAATATTCCCTTAAACATGCCAAAACCTGGAGTGTTCTTCATGCTGATGGAAGTTGCAAATTCCTGCACAAATTCAGAGCGGCATTTACACTTCATTGGCTATTTTACCGACACACCCTACTCCACTTCCACATCCTATTTAGAAGGTCCAAAGAAATTTTAAAAAATGTCCTTTTATCTGAAGAATTTGGTTTTAACTTCCAACCCCCAGGAGAAAACATCCCTTTGGGTTCTAAAACCCGTTGCTACCGGTTCGTGCATGCGCATGCGCAGAAGCGTCCTGGGCAGGTGGGCGGAGCCTCCCGCCCCCGCCGCTATCAGTTCGCAGAACTGGGCAGAACCGGGAGCAACCCACCGCTGCCTTTGGGTGAACACTGCATTCACAGAGTTAAAGATTTTAGCATGAAGTTATAAACTCTTAGATTCAAATTAAAATAAAATGTATTATACCGAGGCTTGTCACATAATTTTTCCAATTATGTTTCAATTTAGCTCAATTACTTTCCCATTAGTATTCGGTGATTCTTTTTTAATTGAAGCTCCATGTTATTGTCTCTTTGACTTCCTTCTGCCATGTGATTCTCTAAGGAGCATCAGACTCCAGCTCCTGGGGAAAAATGAAAATATTTCTGAAATATCTACAACAGCACAGCAAGAGGAAAATGTTAAAATTCCAAAAACAATTTTAAAGATTTGGAAGTAGATAGATTCATAGATTCATGGCCAGATTTTGTCATTTGTGAGGCATTGAATATACTGCAGAATTGGGAGTTTTAAATATGGGGTCTTTTCCAGTTTTGCCAATGGTGTTTTTTTTTTTTAAACTTTCAGAGGCAAACTAGATAGCATACCAGTTTTGCATTATTCCCTTCTGAATCTGGGTTTTGATTACGTTCTTCAGAACTACCCTCTGGCTTCTTGTGTTGTTATAGTATTGTATCCTTGGTGTCTAACATATCAACCAGCCTCTTGGGTTTTCTATCCTCCTTTGTGTTCACAGACCTCGTCTCTGCCCTTTGGCTAGTCTGCATTTTGTTTACTGCTTGTAGAAAAATAAACTGCTTGACAATGTACTGTAATGTTTCATGTATGCTGTAAAATAAGGAAGATAAGACACATACATAAGATATGGATATACTGTTCACATGGAAGGAGAAAATCAGGGAGTTGGTTTTAACATTTCCAAGGCTCCTATTGTGCAACCTTGCCATGTGAATCAATCAAGCTTTTATAATCTTAGTTTATGGTTACAGACTAGAATGAAAAATTAAAACATTAAAATAAAATAGAACAGAAGAGGACAAGACATAACAGTATATTACGGTTAGTGGTGAGATCATCAATGGGCAGCCAAAGTCTGCCTAATTTTACAGACAGTATAGCAGAATTTAGCTATGTTCAAAGAAACTGCATCATACTGATCTGACAGTAACAGCTGTACATAAAAGAGATCAGAATTTCTGGAATATTTTGTCAGGTCGGGAGTTATAAAATGAGTCTGTGAATTCATATAGAGCATATAATATAACAGAACCACCAGAGCTGTGGTTTCAATGGCTCCTTGTCCACAAGGGTACAATCTCAACTCATATGGGACCTTTTTTTGCATTGTAATGTTCTCCCAACAGAACTGCTGTGGGGAGAGCATTACAATGTGCTGGAGTTTATACCATCTGAAGCTTAGAAAAAGTATATAACTATCTTACTTATTTGTGAAGAAGGGTGATTGCTCAAGAAAACATTCATGGGTAGAGGAGATAGGCCCTGTTGGACTTCTTAGTCTTTAATGCAGCCCATCAGTAGGAACATTTCCTTGGAGAAGCCAAAATGTTAGAGATTTTATGAAATAGTCCTAACCCATGTTGATTTACAATTATCTTCCATAAGGATTGGAGGCATACAGGATAGGCACAGCTATGGAGACGATGCTTCTTCCACGTCCTACAATATGACAGTGCTTTGTAGCTTGGAACTTTGTTGTTGTCAGTCACGAAGTCGTGCCCGACCCATCGCAACCCCATGGACAACGTTCCTCCAAGCCTTCCTGTTCTCTACCATCCTCTGGAGACCATTTCAGCTCACGCCTACTGCTTCAGTGACTCCACCCAGCCACCTCATTCTATGTCTTCCCCTTCTTCTTTTGCCCTCAGTCGTTCCCAGCATTAGGCTCTTCTCCAGTGAGTCCTTCCCTGCCAATTCTACTGGATCTTACTGGCCATGCAGAATCTATGCAATTTTCTTGGTGATAATATGAAAGTTGCATGCCTTTGCCTTCTTTGGGGATGTTCTATGAACTTTCTGGTCTAGCCTACAGTCCTTAAATTCCCTGGAGGTTTCTCATCCAAGTACTAATTAGTCTGGCTTTTCTTAAAGCAGACAAAGTCAGCCAGATGATGTCCTCATCTAACACAGGTAGCCACTTTATACTATATCCATTGGTTCTTCCAGGTTAATCCTGCATGTGCTGAATGTTATTACACTGTATGTACTGCATACACACAGATTCATATGAAAAGCTTTCCTAGCCCTGCCTGGAAAGGAGGCTTAAACCTGGCATTGTCTCTACACAAAACTTGTGCAGGAACACTATGTATACTGCTTTGAGTTCCTGAATGAATGGCTGAATAAATATCTAAGAATAAATAATTTAAAAATAAATAAAAACTACCGCAAAGCGGTGCTTTGTGCGGTGTATGTAGCTTTCCCATATTAACATGGTGGTTAGTTAAACAATGTCATTTTCTGCATGAACCAGCAAGAGTGCATTAAAAAAAACAACCAATAAATAGTTGAAGATATGCTACTAATTATCCAGACACATTTTCAAGTTCTTTGTGAGCTTGATGCATTATGTTCAATTAATTAACATATATTTATAACCTCTCAACACAAGAAATATGTGGTGTGGGTTTTTTTACTAATGTACCCTTAAATGTGTTATTGGGTATTCATTGGAATATTTCCAGCACCATATGTTTAGCCTTCCTATTCTTATGGAATACAACTCAGAACCATTTTGCCTATGTAAAAGGTGAACTCATACCTTCACCCGCAGAACACTAATATATACTGATGTGACTTATAATCCATCCATCACAGATTATCAATATTTTATCCATTTATTACTGTCTCCTCAAACTATTCATCCCAGTGTTTATTGTTTCCTTTGCAAGTCCTATTTGTTATCACCATAACAACCTTGTAGGAGAAGGACAAGTGGGGAAACAATGACCTTGGCAGGGTTGGTCCTATCATTAGGTAAATGAAGGAAGCAGCTTTAGGAGCAAATTCTGAGGGGGGATAGATGGTAATAGAGGGTTGGAGGACAGACCTGGGTCTGCCTTCTACACTAAAACATTGAGTTCTCCTCAGATGCAAGAGAGAATGATGTCCCTTGGCCAGTGTTCAAATAATAGAATAGAATAGAATAGAATAGAATTAGCATAACAGAGTTGGAAGGGACCTTGGAGGTCTTCTAGTCCAACCCCCTGCTTAGGCAGGAAACCCTACTCCACTTCAGACAACTGGTTATCCAACATCTTCTTAAAAACTTCCAGTGTTGGAGTAGTCACAACTTCTGGAGGCAATCTGGTCCACTGATTAATTGTTCTAACTTTCAGGAAATTTCTCCTTAGTTCTAAGTTGCTTCTCTCCTTGATTAGTTTCCACCCATTGCTTCTTGTTCTACCCTCAGGTGCTCTGGAGAATAGTTTGACTCTCTCTTCTTTGTGGCAGCCCCTGAGATATTGGAACACTGCTATCATGTCTCCCCTAGTCCTTCTCTTCACTAGACTAGACATACCCAATTCCAGCAACCGTTCTTCATATGTTTTAGCCTCCAGTCCCATAATCATCTTTGTTGCTCTTCTCTGCACTCTTTCTAGAGTCTGTTGATGATCACTCTTCCGTGATAGTCCTTAGTGCAACTGTTTCTCTTTCTAACAGACACTTATTTGCAAATGTATCATATATTTAAATTTAGTGTCAGTGGGGATCATATACAGTATTAGAAAGTATGATGTGACATTTCTCAAGAAACCACTTCAGTAGAAACATGATGAAAGCAAAAAAAATAAATCCTAGTATTATAGTTTCCTCTGTTCTAGTGGAGATGCCTTTCTGAACTTTCTCTTTAGATTAAAATAATGACAAAAATGCAACTCAAATTTTGCCTACAAAGAAGCCACTAGTGAATTGCAGGTCCAAATTGTGCAACTCCAGGCATACTCAATGCAAAACTTTGTCTCAGGCAAGAAAAAATTCCACCCACCTCACTTGTCCTAATCAAGTTAGAAAAGCTTTTGACTTTAAAAAAAAAAAAAAACAGGAAGCAAATTTTCAGGGAAATGAATGCTGATAATCAAAGTTAGGGAAAGAAGAAGATTGCTTTCCTAAACTTTTGATTAGAAGTTATAGCTCCAGATGAATCCAGGAGATCTGAGGAAAGCCAAGAAGACTCTTCTGCTTCAGGAATTCAGGTGGTCTGTAAAGGGCAGGTAAGTGTTTCAGGCAGAAAACTGTAACAAGGTCTTTAGTTTGATGTTTGTGTGCAAGTAAAAATCTTTATTGTTTCTGGTAATTTATTGTCTCTGATGTATATTCTATCTATCCGAGCTTAGTTATTATAGGTTAAATGCCTCTTGGGATCTCCGAAGAACAGATCCAACATACCTTGAGTTCCATCCCAAGATTTTATTCTTGTTATTGCTTTTTACGAGAAATTTTACAAGAGGTGCTGTTTGTGATGTTAGCAGTGCAGTATTTTTATTTTATCTACCATTTATTGGTTGTACTTATGACTAGCAAAAGTTTAAAAGATATATTTACACTCATTAAAAAAAGTCATTTTATTTATCACAGGTGAGTTTGATCTACCTCCCAAGAGAGGGGGGACTGATTTTCCCAGTCACAGGGCTTGTGTCTCAGGTGTGGTGCTATAGAATTTATTTCAGGTTTATCCCCCATCTTTTGTATTTGCTTGTAAGCATACATAGGCCATGGAGGTCCTCACACACATGTGCATGCATACACAGGCACAGACACACCACACACCTGGATTAAGGGGGAGGGCACCAGGCAAAGCTATTGCCTGAATCAGCTACACCAACGAGACCTAAAACATGCAAAATTGGGAGAATTTCTGGGAGAGCAGCATTGCAATAGTCATCTACAGGTTCTGTCCTGCTGCTTCATGAGTAGGGTTACCAAACATCTGGCTAAAAAAAAACATATCCATTGTCCAACAGAAATCTTAAAATCAAATACTGTCAGGTTTTTTGAGTGTTGTTTTTTGAAGGGGACTGCTTCCACCACAGTAGTCATTCAAACTTTTATGTATCATGACATCCATATCCATACCCATATAGTTTTTCACTGTAAATTTTTATTGCAGATGCCAAGGAAGTTTAGTGTGTCCTTTCTTCTATTTTGTCCTCCTTTCCAATTGTCCATGTCCTCAGATGGCATGATGCCAGGGTTTGCACTTAGCCTGCAGAGTAACAAAGATTATTAGGGGACTGGAGGCTAAAACATATGAAGAATGGTTGCAGGAACTGGGTATGTCTAGTTTAAGGAAAAGAAGGACCAGGGGTGACATGATAGCAGTGTTCCAATATCTCAGGGGCTGCCACAAAGAAGAGGGAGTCAAGCAGGGGTGGGTTCCTCCCGGTTTGGACTGGATCGCCCGAACCGTTAGTGACCCGCTGGTGACGTCATGGATCCAGTTCGGTCGGTGCCGGTCCGTGGGCGCCACCATCTTTTTTTGGTAATTTTTAGTGAATTTTTTTTACTGTTTGGAAGGTTTTTCCTGTTCTGCCGCTTGAAAAAGGGCCCTCCTGCCCGCCCCTGCGTTTAAACTGACCTTTATTCCTTGCCCGAAGCACAGCTGATCAGCTCCTCAGCTGTGTTTCGGGCTGATTGAAGCTACTGAGCATGTGCGGAAGCCAAATTGCCCGAGGGAACGCGCGCGAGCGGAGGGAGTGAGGGCAGGATAAGAAGCAATGGGTGGAAACTAATCAAGGAGAGAAGCAACCTAGAACTAAGGAGGAATTTCCTGACAGTTAGAATAGCAATAGCAATAGCAATAGCACTTAGACTTATATACCGCTTTACAGTGCTTTACAGCCCTCTCTAAGCGGTTCACAGAGTCAGCATATTGCCCCCAACAATCTGGGTCCTCATTTTACCCACCTCGGAAGGATGGAAGGCTGAGTCAACCTTGAGCCGGTGAGATTTGAACCGCCGAACTGCAGCTAGCAGTCAGCTGAAGTAGCCTGCAGTACTGCACTCTAATCACTGCACCACCTCGGCTCTAACAATTAATCAGTGGAACAACTTGCCTCCAGAACTTGTGAATGCTCCAACACTGGAAGTTTTTAAGAAGATATTGGATAACCATTTGTCTGAAGTGGTGTAGGGTTTCCTGCCTAGGCAGGGGGTTGGACTAGAAGACCTCCAAGGTCCCTTCCAACTCTGTTATTCTGTTATTCTGTTATCCTTTGTCTGTTCAGAAATCTGGTAACAAAGGTACAAATCAGTCAAGATCTGATTTGAATTCACAATTTACTGGTGGTAAAGTTCTGTTTAAACATGTGATTCAGGATTCAAAGGCAACATTTAATTAATGATTTAAGCAGATTTGCAATTCAGTTCAAGAAAAAGATTTGACCATATATTATAATGGGAAAGAATCAAAATATATTCAGGTGCTTCACCTGAGTGGAATGAAATAGCAGGGATGACAGACTCTTTAGAAACAGCATTTCAAATAGCCTCAGGGATTTAACTGCAATTATCTTTTTTTTTTTAAATCCCTCCAGTATCATTTTTAAGAAGAAGGTAGCAGGGATGAGCATGGCACGGTAATCTCCAAACTGTCCTGCAAAAAGCCTATCCAGAAGTTGCTGAATTGTATGTATGTAGAAATGATCTTGGGAGACAGGAGGATGAGCTATAGACAGGAAAACTGGTGTGTGGAAGATATTTCAGCCCATGGAAGGAGGGAGGGCTTGGGAAGCATTTCAAGAGGGGGTGTTACGTACTGATGCACCGAGTACGTATTTGCATACCCGCCGCTGATTGGCTTAGTCAGCGGCGGGAGAATTGAACCGATGTCACTGGCCAGCAGGCTGTAGGGAAACCCATAAAAGCCAGCCGGCAGTTCGTACTGAGCTGTTGCTGACTACAAATAAAGGTGCTGAACTGTTCCTACGTCTCGGCTTTTCTTCCCACGCGAATCTAACACTGGCGACGAAGGTGGTGGACAGCAGACAACAGGACAAAGGCACCTCGTGGCGATCCACGGCCATCTTAAGCACGTTCCAACCTGCATCGGCCAACCAACAGGATGACACAACAGCAATCTCCAGCTCCAACCCTCTTCAACCCTCAAACTGAAGAATGGAGAACCTATATGTCCAGATTCCGCATGTTCCTGGAAGCCAACAACTTCCAGGATTTGCCGGACAATAGGAAGAGGGCTCTCTTCCTAACTTACTGCGGCCCCAAAATCTACAAGCTGGCAGAAACCTTAGTGGCACCCACGGATATCGAATCAATTTCCTGGTCCACTCTGCAAACAGCATTGAAGGAACATTTCGCCCCCTCCGATACCCCGATGGTGCACAGGAACGAATTCTACCACCGGCACCAAAACGAAGGGGAGACGGTCAACGAATTCACGTTGCCACGTGGGAGACCCCCATTGTCACACCCATGAAACCGGACGGGTCCATCTGCATCTGCGCGGACTATAAAGGGACCATTAATAAAGCCCTACAACCAAATGCATACCCTGTGCCTGTTGTCCAGCATCTGCTACACTCACTGGGCAATGGAAAAATATTCGCAAAGTTAGACCTGGCTCAGGCATATCAGCAACTGCCTGTAGATGAAGCCACAGCAGAAGCCCAGACCATAGTTACACACAGAGGGGCATTCAAATGTAACCGCCTTCAGTTTGGGGTCAGCGTGGCCCCAGGACTATTCCAATGCCTCATGGAAAGACTATTGAATGGCATTCCCGGAGTGGTTCCCTACTTCGACGACGTGCTTATATCGTACTGAGCTGTTGCTAACTACAAATAAAGGTGCTGAACTGTTCCTACGTCTCGGCTTTTCTTCCCGCGCGAATCTAACAGGGACCTTCCTAGTTTTCCAGGGAATAAAAAGAAAGGAGGGGAGAAATACTTTTTAGCCTTGCAAGATTTTGTTGATGTAACAATAAAGAATAGAGCTAGTACTCCTGGTTGTAGTTTTCTGCATTACCTCTCAGGGCTAACATGAATGTAGACAGTGTTTAATTTAAACATCAAAACTCTCGAAAGTTATTCAAAAGTTCTTACAAAACATTACAAAATAGAATAGAATAGAATGAAAGAGCTGGAAGGAACCTTGGAGGTCTTCTAGTCCAGCCCCCTGCTCAAGCAGGAGAACCTATACTATTTCAGATAAGTGACTGTCTAGACTCTTCTTAAAAACATTCAGTGATGGAGCGCCTACAATTTCCGGAGGCAAGCTGTTCCACTGGTTAATTGTCCTCACAAAATCTGTCAGGCCACTCATTTTTCTGAGATGATAGGATCTTAGCATGGTTGGAGCCTTCTTGAAATAATCTGTTATGTGCTGCTTGTTCAACAATTTTTTTAAAAAAGTCTGAGAAGCATACTATCACTATAGGCTATGTAATACTATATGATATAAAGAAATAGAATGTACATACATACACAGTAGACTGACAAGAAGCCAACTGCTTCAGACACACTTAAGCAATGAAAACTGAATCTCCTTTTCTCTCCTCCTCTAAGCCAACTTCTCTAAATATAAAGTCTAATCGAAGAATGGAAGACTCTGCCACAAGCACTGTGATAGGCAGGGTTTGCAGAAGGAGTAAATACTTATTAACTAGCTGCTCATTAGTATTAGGGAGCCCATCACTCCACTGAGTGCCTCCCTCAATTTTGTCTCTGTAGGTGGAGAAAAGCAGCAACCCTATTTGAAGCTCTATAAAGCCAAGGAGTACATCAAATCTCCAACCTTTTTTTTTCTAATTTTTCCAAGCATCAAAACCAAATTTGATATTTAAAATAGATTGGAAGATTTGATTTGAAAATTCGATTCAGTCAAATGTCCTTCAAAGTGGTGATTCAGTCAAATGTCCTTCAAATCCAGTTACCCATTCAAGGCTTCAACCAATCCTATTACTTGTCTATGGAGATTCTCAGCCATCATGGTTGTCACAAAGGTGCTTTCCCAAAAAAAAGCAAGTGGACTTTCTTTGTGTTTTCCTTGAAGACGTTTCGATTCTCATCCAAGAAGCTTTCTTCAGTTCTGATTGAATTGGGTGGGGGTGTGTGTGTGTGTGTGCAAGTTCAATAAGCCATAATGAAGCAGACTTTGGTTTAGCATGTTATGCAAACATAACCTAACTCTATGGACAAACTCTCTGGCTCCCTCTTATTTTCTCTGTTGCTCCTCTATCCCTAGTCTATGCACTGTCTAAACAAGCCTCAACATTAAGATTCCTATGCATTCTCTTGAGATAGGATGGAAAAAATTGCTACAATAACAGGAAGTGTGTGTGTGTGTGTGTGTGTGTGTATGTGTGTGTGTGTGTGTGTGTGTGTGTTCTTCCATTCCACTCAGTTCACAAAGATTGCCTGGACACGCCCCTGCAGTTATCTTGGCAAGGTTTTTCAGAAGTGATTTGCCATTGCCTCCTTCCTAGGGCTGAGAGAGAGGGAGTAGTGCAGGGTCACCCAGCTGGTTTTGAGCCTAAGACAAGACTAGAACTCACAGGCTCCCAGTTTCTAGCCTGATGCCTTAATCAAAAGAAAGTGTGTGTTTTACCCTTGTTCCTTACTCCAATTCATTCCTTTTGGAGTTTAACAGTGAAAAGGATCTGTTTCACAATTTGCTTTGGCTTCACCCCTAACTGCAGGTTAATTAAGAAACTAGCCTTACACTGTGGAATCCCAGCATTTAATGAATCAAAGGTTAATAGCTCTGATTGTAATGTTAATTGACATATTTACCACTCATGAGCTTATCACACAATAGTTAGTTGGATGAATGATTTGGGGCATGGGGTCACAGCTCTTTTCCTTTCTGATATATTAAGCCTGTTTCCATACTGAAAAGCTACTGAGTGGTCAGAACTACTGTCAGTTAATAGTGCCATAACAATTTAAAAATCAGCAGCCATGACGAGATGAGAAGAGACTCATTTGTATAGACAACAAAATATTAGAATCTGATTCAGGCATTAAGTAGAAATTCCTTGATTGGCTATCTCAGGATTTAGCATTTGAAGTGAGATAAGTTCCACAATGCCAGTGCCACTGAAGGTCTCTAAGCAAGAAGGAATCATCCCATAGAATTGTTATTCTTCTGATTTTGGGTTCCATAGAGTTCAGGAAAATTTCCACTGTCCTGTCTAGGTGTGTTGAAATAACCCTTCCTTGCTAATCAATACTCAGATTTCTTAGAACACTTATCCAGAACTTAGCACTCCTATTCAGAACATATTCGCCCTTACTCAGGGGTGGGTTCCACTTACCTTCCTCACCAGTTCGCATTGCAATGTTTTGCGCGCGCGTGCTCCCTCCGCTCGCGCGCGCGCGCGCGTGTGTTCCCTCGGGCAATTTGGCTTCCGCACATGCTCAGTAGCTTCAATCAGCCTGAAACACAGCTGAGGAGCTGATCAGCTGTGCTTCTGGCAGAAGGAATAAAGGTCAGTTTAAACGCAGGGGCGGGCGGGAGGGCCCTTTTTCAAGCGGCGGAACAGGAAAAACCTTCCAAACAGTAAAAAAAATTCACTAAAAATTCCCCAAAAAAGATGGTGGCGCCCACGGACCGGCACCGACCGAACCGGATCCATGACGTCACCAGCGGGTCGCTAACGGTTCGGGCGATCCAGTCCGAACCGGGAGGAACCCACCCCTGCCCTTACTTCCAGTTGACTTTAGATCTTTGCTGAAACAACAATGAAAGTTTGTTACTTAGCACCTAGGAGTTATTTCCATATATAGTCTCCTATGCAGGGGTGGGTTCCTCCCGGTTCGGACCGGTTCTCCCAAACCGGTAGCGGCCCGCTGGTGACGTCACGATGACATCACCGAACCGGATCGGTCGGTGCCGGTCCGTGGGGGCTGCCATCTTTTTTTAAAAAATTTTTAAATTATTTTTTTTTTTGCATTTTTTTATTTATTTATTTCCCTTCTGAACATGCGCAGAAGCTGACTTCCGGCACTGTGCATGCGGTCGCCATCTTTTTTTCGGCTTTTTTTTATTTTGGGGGGATTTTTTCCTACTGCGCATGCGCGCGCGCACGAGGCGCGGGAGGGAGTGAACCGGCAGTGAGGTAAGTAGGAACCCACCCCTGCTCCTATGTATAGTTTGGAATAAATATGTCTAGATTTAAATATACTCTTTTTGTCTGTTCTTGCAGAATGTCTCTATTACTAAACAGCCAAGTCACACAGCTTCTACCTACTGTTAACCATCATGGATTACTAATGCTCACCTTAAATTCAAACTATGCATTCTGGACTCCCAGTTGTGGCCTCTAGGCCTCTTCATTGAATTGAATTTTAATTCAAACTACAGCAAAAAAAAAAAGCTACTCTTTCTCATCTGGGGTGGCATGGTGGCTCAGCGATTAAGACATTGGGCTTGTTGGCTGGAAAGACAGTAGCCCTGGTTTGAGACCTGAGTGCCACAGGATGGGGTGAGCTCCCATCCTTGTCCCAGCTCCTGCCAACCAAAAGCATGGAAATGCAAGTAGATAAATAGATACCACTTTGTGATGTCATACTGGCCACATGACCGCAGAAATGTCTTTGGACAGCACTGGCTCAATGGCCTTGAAATGGAAATGAGCACCACCCCCTATAGTCGGCAATGACTAGCAAAGTAAAATCTGCAGGGACTCCTTACCTTTACCTTCTCATTTATCCAGCTGCACAACTTTTTCCCTGCCATCTCCAACACCATGGAGTCTCAACCCAATGTTCTTCTTTCTAGCTTAAATTTCACAGCCAATGATTGCAAGTAGAAGGAAAAATTGAGAGTTTTCCCTATCTCCTCTAGGTGCTGCCATGTCTTAGGTTAAGGGGGAAATGGTTTTACCTTATTCTGAAACAACGAGAGAAAGGTATTACAGAATGCTAGCAATAAACTCAAACAAATATATTATTTAAAAGGCTAGAAATAAACGGGGGGGGGGGGAGATGAGGTTCTTGCCTTCTACTGAGTAATTCCTCCCTACAGTGTAAACTATCACCCATCTCACTAGTAGAACAAAGCAAGCAGAAGTTTGGAACCTTCTGGTGATGAATGTATGCTATGCAGCCTCTCCAGACTTCCCAACCTTTGCTTGAGATTGTTTTTCTGATTTCTGTTTCAATCCTGTGGCAAAGGAAAGAAGGGAGAATGGTTTTCATTGCAAATTTCAAGCGCTGCTATTAATAAATTTGTGTTGGTGGGGGGAGAGAAACCTGGGCACACAAGAGCCAGCAAGAGTTCACATCAACATTTACCAGGAAAGTAAATAGGGCTGGCTAAATGGAACCTATTTTGCAAATGGACTGTGATTCACATTCAGGAAGGAGGATGCTCTCTATTCGCGATGATAAAGAGCCACTTAGAGTGGACCTGCTCTTCACCAGCTGCCCTTAATAATGGGTTCCCTTTGTTTACAGCCTCATAGGCCCCCCACTTTGCTTCTAGTTAATGCTTCTATTGGCAATGCTGCTTTCCAGTCTTAACTGGAAAATAAATAAGGCTTTGGGATACCATTAAGATTAAAGGAAAAAGAGTCAGGACATAGAGAGGGGTAAAGACTGGGAGACAGAGCGATAGGGGGGGGGGGATAGAGAGAGACCTGAGATGAAAAGACAGAAACATTAAGAAAGGGCATGATGAAAATGAGGGAAATATTAAGCAGCTGTTTAATTGGAACAAGCGTCATCTTTTTACAGTGATTGTTTTTGTTTCTCATTCCAGTTGTTCACTCCAACTGAAACACACTCTCAAATCCTGAAACATCTGGGCCCGAATCCCTCCCCCCCCCCCAAAGCAGGATTTTATCCAAAAAACCAGAAACTGCACCAAGGTCATACTTGTTGGGCATCAGAAAAGAAAATGGTTTATTTGTAACCCAAATAAATTATACAAATGAAATACATGTGTTGTGTTATTCAGTTTAATCTGCCATGAGGAGGAACAGGGAATGATGAAAAGCACAAAAGCCCCATATCAATGAAAATCAAATTCAATGTAATGAAAAATCTCAAAAGCTCAGGTATTCATTTTTACTTTTATTATTTATTTCTTATGTCCATATTCCAGGTTTTCTCTGAAATTAAAAGTCAATACTGTTGTTCCACCACTGTAGCACAAATCAATGTGCATATTGATTCATGCTTGAAAACCTGACCACACAGACCAGAGCTGAAAAGTTGCCTCTTGTGTAAGTCCCAAGGTCTTTCTCACTAGGTTCTGATACCTTTCTATGCTTTATAACTCTTGGGAAACAGCTGTGCAAGACTCTGCTTTTCTTCCTGCAACCCAGCAATACTAATCTCCAGATCAGTGGTGGGTTGCTGCCGGTTCGGACCGGTTCTCCTGTACCGGTGGCGGAAATTTTCACCCGCTCGCCGAACCGGCAGCAATGGCCGGCTGTCCACGCTCCCGAACTGGTTCTCTGGTCGCCGCGGCCCTGCAAAGAATGCTCTGCGCATGCGCAGAGGGTTCTGTGCATGTGCAGAGGGTCATTTCTGTGAAGTGATGTAGGCGCGCACGCGAGCGAATCGAGCGTGCGTGCGCAAAACGCGCACTTCCGTCGCGATGTGAACCGGTAGGGAAGGTAAGTGGAACCCACCCCTGCTCCAGATGTTTATTTTGACTACAACATGCCAATGATTAGACTGCATGTGAGGTTTTGCAGTATTTCCTTGGGTGAAAAGGAAGACAAGAACTTCTGCCGCTCCAGGCCAGCCTCTGTCTTTCTTCCACAAATTCATCTCAGCTGCTACCTTTGGCTTTCTCTTCTGGCCCTGGGAGAATGATTCTATACAGGGCATTAGTTCATCCCAAACTATCTTCCAAGTGGTTGACCCACACATGGCTTGTTGTTCTCAGCAGCATCTCTCAAAAGTGATCTAACATTCCAGGAATCCAGGAATTCTGCCACGGTTTGTTTTCTGGACACGATGCCAGTTGTCTCTTCAAATGATTGATCTTCCAATAATTTTATTGGGCACTATATTGGATTGCCTAAAAGCTAATTATTCTAATATGCACTGCACACATCTCAACCAGGAAGCAATCTTAACTACTAGCTCCACTGTGTGAGATCACTTCTAACAAACAGCAAAGCACTCACAACTCACCTTCTTCCAACATGTTATCTCTATAACTCACCAAACTCCATTAACCATAATCCAGTTCCATCATTCTTCCAAATCAGTTTCTCTTATTCCCAGGCTTCCTTCACCCCAACAATCTCTCACTTCTACTTTTGTTCCATTATCTAATCTTCAATCATCTAATATGCACTGTCTATCACAAACACAAAATAGTGGCACTCTCAATCACCACCTTGCCAACATGTGTGTGTGTGTGTGTGTGTGTGTGTGTGTGTGTGTGTGTGTGTGTGTGTGTGAACTCAGTACAGCAACTATGAAAAAAGCAAATTCTATGCTAGAGATTATTAGGAAATAGATTGAAAGTAAAAATGTCATCATGCTCTTGTGTAACGCTCTTACACAAATCTATGATACATTTGCATCTGAAATGCAATTCAGATTGCCATCCTTGAAAAAGGATATAATACAGTAGCTGAAAAATGTGCCAAGAAAGGTAACCAAAATGATTGGGGGCTGTAATACTTTCTCCCTGAGCAAAAATATAACATGTTTAGAACTCTTTTGCTTAGACCAGGGGTCGGCAACCTTAAACACTCAAAGAGCCACAAAGGTCCTAACCGGAAGCCCCCAGTTCAATTCTGGAGCCAACCGGAAGTCTGGTTCCCCCACCATAGAGTCTCCTAGCACGGCGTCCTTTTTCCTCTACTAATCCTAACCAAAAGTCCTATCAATTGTGGAGCTGACCAGAAAACCCACCCCTTGCCATAGAGTCTCCTCCTGGCATGGCCAGCTTGTCCCCCCCCCCAACAAACAGGACACTCCTCTCAAAATTGTGGTGCCAACCAGCGACAGGGAGCCGCAGCAGAGGGATGAAAGAGCCACATGCGGCTTCAGAGCCGCAGGTTGCTGACCCCTGGCTTAGACAAAAAACAACCAAGGGAAGACATGACTGAGGTGTATAAAATCATGAAAGGCACAAGAGAAATATTTTTTTCACTTTCTTTAAATATTAGGACTAGGGCAGTGATGTCGAACCTTTTTTTCCTCGGGTGCCGAAAGCACGCGAGATAGCGTGTGTGTGCCCACACCCATAATTCAATGCCCCCCCCGTGCCCCGACCCCCTGCGCATGCACGTGGGACCCCCCCCCGCGCGCTGCCCCAGGCCCCCGCGCATGCGTGCGCAACCCCCCACGCTCCCCACGCATACACGCGTAACCCGCACATGCTCCCTGCACATGTGCGCACAACCCCCCGCGCCCCATTTTGGGCCTAGCAGGCCTCCCTGAAGCTTCCGGAGGCTGGAAACGGCCCATTTCCAGACTTCTGGTAGGCCCGGTAGGCCCATTTTTCACCCTCCCCAGGCTCCAGAGGCTTTCTTGGAGCCTGGGGAGGGCGAAAAGGGCCTCCCCTGCCCCCCCGGAGGCCCTCCAGAGGCCAGAAATGGCCCATTTCCTGACTTCCGGTGGGCCCGGTAGGCCCGTTTTTCGCCCTCCCCAGACTCCAGAGGCTTTCTTGGAGCCCGGGGAGGGCGAAAACGGCCTTCCAGAGCCTCCGCACGAGCCCTGTACTTACCTGGCATTCAAAACGGGCCGCGTGGAGACTCTTGGGAGGGGTGGTATGGGCGGGGCCAGCTGAAAATCAGCTCGTGTGCCCACAGATATGGCTCCACGTGCCACCTGTGGCACGCGTGCCATAGGTTCGCCATCACGGGACTAGGGCTTTCCAATGCAGTTGAGTGGAAAGTCATTTAAATAGACAAGTGAAGCATTTCTTCCCATAATTAACCCATAATTAATTGCATAATTAACCCATGAACTTCATTAAGATGTGGCAAAAGCCACTAACTTGGATAGTTTCAGAAAGGTTTTTGGATATGTATTAGGAAGATATGTTTGTCCAAAGTTATTGATCTTGAAAACTCAGGGTTACCTCTGGGCTGGGAGCAGCAATGCCTCCATGAACCCAGTTGCAAGGAAAGGGGGTGCAGGGCAGGGGGGAAGGGGTATGTCCCCACTTCCTGCTTGCAAATATTGTGGCTCAAGTTTGGCCAGTGAGATATAAAATGTTAGAGTAAGATGGTCTCGGTCTGACTCAGCAGAGTTTTTAACTTGTCTGAGTGGTAATTTTCCCTAAGGTGGGAGACAGATACTGCATCTCTAGTTGGATTTTTATTTCAGCTGCCTGTTATTTTCCCTTCCTGATGTAAGTTAATGTGTTCTATTAGGTCCCAGCCATGACTGAGACTCGATGTCAAGGTCATCCTATTTTATTTTGCTTGGGCAGCTCACCAAGAAACTAGCTGCAAAAAACACTGAAGGGGAAGGGTTGCAAATTAAATTTGACTCAAGCTTACCAGTGGATCTGCAGCAAACAACTTTATATTCTGTGCCTCTGAAGAGGATGAAAAGAGCTAGCTTAGAATTCTGCCATCCAGCTGAAGAAGGCCATCAATAATACCATACAGGTCAAACTGGAGAAAAGCTAGTAACGATGGTTATTGGCCAAAATCTACTACCTAAATAAATCTAAACATAAATCCCACTCCTAAAAGCATTGTCAAATAATGGAGAGGCTTTTTTTTTAAAAAAAAATGATAATGATAGATCCTTTTCCCTGTTGCTGAAAACTGTTCCTCCCTAGCAATTCTTATGCTAGAAATTAAAGTTGTCCCAACATTGTAAACAGCCAATTCTGTTGCCAGGTTCATACAATAATCCCAGCATCATCACTACCAACCAGAGCTAAATATATGGAAGCAATGTTCAGGATTTTTATATGGAAATTGCCTGAAGGTTGCATACATGAAAATAAGCCTCTCCCCATCACTACTATCTAAAAAAAAAAAAAAAAAAAGCTTCCACACAAAACTGCTTGTAATTCATAAGGAGATGTTGGTGAATAATTATGCCTGTGCTCAGCTTTGCAAAGTGCTGATGATGAAGCTCCTTCTACATATGGCCACAGGCTT
>QLTV01001324.1:397564-413433 GCA_003457575.1 Thermophis baileyi | reverse complement strand
CCCCTTCAGTAAAAGACTGTGGGCGGCGGCCGAGAAGACCCGGGGCAGCCGGCTCCCAGAAACCCAAGTTAGCTGACAGGACAGAGCTCTCAATTCAATGCAGCCAAATCAGAGACCAAGCGCTCAAGGCGCCAAATTCAAACCTGCTCAGCACAAAAATTCTCCTAGTAGATCTGAATGGGAAATGACTCAATCTTCTGCCTAGGGCGAGCAGCCACTAAGCGAAGCGTCTCTCTCTGGCAAGGACTGAGTCGATAACTGGGGCAGAGAGAGAGGCAACGGGGCGTGGCTATGAAAATTATGACTCAGTCTCTAGGCAGAAGGATGAAGTCATCACCCATTCCTGGCCTATCCTGCAACCTCACTGGAGAACAGGACAATTCTAGTGGATAAAGGGATGGGGTGGGGGGGGTTGTGTTTTCCAGCCCAAATGATTTGGGGCAATGTTTATCTTCATGCCACACACCCAATGCAACGTCTGACCATGTTTTGAAATGTGAACATATAAAGAGATCAGAGAGCTAAGGGAAAGGGATATTTTCTGGTCGCCATAATATAAAAAAAGATGTGAAGACCCAAGAAAGAGTACAGAGAAGAGCAACAAAGAGGATCAAGGGCAGGGGTGGGTGCCAACTTACCTCTTCGCTCCCTCCCACGCCACCTGGGCGCCCCTCGTGGGTGTGCGCGCATGCGCATTAACAAAAAAAATCCAAAAAAACAAAAACTAAGCCGAAAAAAAGATGGCAACCGCATGCACAGTGCCAGAACTTGGCTTCTGCACATGCTCAGAAAGGGGGGGGGGAATTCAAAAATTAAAAAAAAATTTAAAAAAAATTTAAAAATTTTTTTAAAAAAAGATGGCGGCGCCCACGGACCGGCACCGACCGATCCGGTTCGGTGATGTCATTGTGACATCACCAGCGGGCTGCTACCGGGTCGGGTGAACCGGTCTGAACCGGGAGGAACCCACCCCTGTCTACTACTCACTTCATCTCCTTTGCTCCAATTTTACCCACTCCGATATGTTCAAAATGTGTTCACAAACCTCCTTTATTTCTTAAAGAGCAAAACAAAAGGGGATCAAGATGCCAAGTGCCTGAATTTTTCATTATTTCTTCAGCTTTCTTTCTACTTTTTTGAATTCTGTTCTTTTTTCTTTAACAGAGCCGCGGTTGTGCAGTGGTTAGAATGCAGTACTGCAGGCTACTTCTGCTGACTGCTGGCTGACTGCAATTTGGCAGTTCGAATCTCACCAGGCTCAAGTTTGACTCAGCCTTCCATCCTTCCGAGGTGGGTAAAATGAGGACCCAAATTGTTGGGGGCAATATGCTGACTCTGTAAACCGCTTAGAGAGGGCTGTAAAGCACTGTGAACTGGTATAGAAGCTATATAGGCTATTGCTATAGTGCTATGATGATGCCAGTTCTGTGACTTTCTTATAAAAATGGACAAGCAATGATAGGTGGATAAAAGGAAGAAAGGAAGTGGATAGCACAGGAAAGACATGTGTGGACCTGGTTAATATCTGGACAATTGTGGTACTCTGCATCTGGTTCCGTGTAATGTTCGGCATGCTTTTCTAAAACTCCTTGAGGTATAAAGCCCATACAGATAAGCTTGCTGATGACTTGAGGGTTTTAGGCTGGAAGAGTTTTTTTAAACCAGGCTCAAGATTCTTCTCTACCTTAATTCTAAGGTAGCATTTGAAATTCAGCATCTTCTCTAGCAACAGCCCTGATCCCTCAACCTCTGTTCATGGCCTTGGTCCTGGATGTATCATTGCACTTCCCATTCCATATGGAATGGCTCAAGTACACAGACTTGAGTGGTTTTCAGAAATCATAAAAAGCATAATAATCCTATATTCTTTCTCCAACAGTGCCTTCCTAATTTTCCTTCATTCTCAGTTTTCTCTACACACACACACACTTCTTCCTGCTCCTGTTCCCCTCTCTTTTTCCAGGTGTCTTGGAGCTCACAGCTGGAAACTAAGTTAAATGAAATGTGTTTTCACAGCTCATTCACCGTCCTAACTGTTTCAATGTGAAACACTCTGCATAACCAATGAATGTCCCAGGGATGCTGCCATTTGTCACTCCAGATAAAGCATTAGCTCTGACATAAAAACCACAAAGCAAAGGAAGGAGTGAAAATACTTCTCAAGAGATTAATCAAATAATGTTTTTCAAATTCAAACATTAATTCTGAATATTCATTTACTCAGGCTGAACAACTGAGAATTCAGAGTTTCATATTTGTTTTACTTTTATTCCTTATCAGTGTCAATAAATTCATTACTCCTTTAGACTGTTGCATGAAGTAAAGGGAAGGCCAAAAACTTGTGCATCTTTCCAGAATTTTTCCCACAGATAATTGAACCCCTTTACTGCCTTACCATGGAACACAGTTAGCACTTCTGACGCTGGGCTGCAAGAAACCAACTCATCACTAGATGGCAGCATTGAGATGCAGAAAACAAATAATTTCATGCCATCTAGAGTTGATCTGGAGTTTTGTGGCCCAAATCTGATAAAATCTGGTAGCCCTAAGTATGATGAAAGAGATTTGGAACATTATTATTAAAGAGGCAATGCTTTTGTCATAGGATAGCTGGCTAAATTATATAACTTTGCCATACAGCTATACTTGGGTTACAGAGGATAAAGGGTAATAATAAAGGCTTGCTATGTGGCAGAATGTAAAATATACTTTTACCACAAAGAGTATGCTCAGGTTTTGTGGCTTATGCAAAATAACGAAACTAGGAAAATAATGATTCTTATCTAGAACACATGATATCAAACAAGACCTGCAAAGAGAAACATACATTAAACTACTTGACAGACATTCTAATTCACAACTTAACAATTGCTAGAGCTTTCAGGGGTTGCAGGAAACATGAGAATAGTGCTTCCCTCAAACACACTTGCACATGCAAACACATAAACATATGTTCTGCAAAAAGCTTACTCAATCAATACCAATCAACTGATCTTTGCCCAGTATTACATAAGGTGACACTATTGCTTATCTATCCTGATTCAACCAATTTAATCCAAGTGGCCTATGAAAATGAGCCAGAATAGATAAAACATCTTAATATATGAATAGGAACATATTTTATGCATGATTTTCCTTCTACATACATATTGACCCGTATAGAAAAAAACATAATTTTTCAATACTAGTGATACAATCACAGGCAACTGCTGAATATCACATGAAGTACTTGTTGCAAGGTGATGAGATTAAAAAAAAACCACACTAGATCCAAAGCAGATACTTCTCTTAGTATCAGAGGCTGTTGAAAAGGGTTTACTTGCACCTTGAAAATAGAACGGGCAGTTTAGAAATAGAGTATAGATGCCTATCTCATATGAAAAGACAAGGACATTTCTCCATTCATGCTCATCCTCATGGCAAATACACCCCCATTAGCATTCTCCTCATTGAGCACCTTCACATTCCTTGGTTTACTAAAATGACAACACAATTCAGGTGAGGAAAAAATAATAGAAAAATAAAAATGGGTTGCATATAGCATCCTTTCCAGGCTGCCCATCATTTTTCCCTTACTAGTGAAAAGTTTAAAATCACGAAGTCTGGGTTGCCTCTCTTATGATTGTGTATGAGGGCTTGGGTTTTAGAAAATTCAGAGTTACATTTGACAGATTATCCATAAGTTTGAAGTTAGACATGTACAGTACATGCATACACAGAGTGAGACATGTACAGTACATGCATACACAGAGTGAGACATGTACAGTACATGCATACACAGAGTGCTGCAGAGTTGGGTATACTCAAATTCAAGGAACTGACAGTACTCCATTCTCCATAGGTTTATGGAATTTATCAGACAAGAGCCAGGTGCAAAAATATTGTCTCTGAAGGAGATCATGTGTATATATCTTTCACATTCTCATCCATTATCCATATACAGTAGGTGTTGATTCATTATTCTGCGTTTACACTTTCCTGCCTTTTTTCAAATCATCCATCTTTACTGGGATGAAGGCTGACATTGTTGCCTGATGCTGTCAGGACCATGGGACATGATGAACTTACTTACTGATTTGTCAAGAGGCTTTCTCAAGGAAGTTGTTGTGTCCTAGCACGGCAAGCCCTATGGAAAATGACGCACACACACTGTTTGTCAATAAGATTCTTTAGTACTCATAAACTTCTTAGTAACTAGAGGTTAAAGTCATTAAATCATAAGAAAGTCCCTCGTGCCAAAAAGTCCGGTATCAAGCTGGCCAGAATTCAAACCCCCAAAGTAAGCAGCCAATTAGTTCCTCTGTTATCAGTGACTCACAGACGTTGGCAAAAAGCCCGGGCTACAGAGCCCCTCCTGCCTCCTAGCTGCCCTGCGTTCCCTAGCATCAAGCAGAGGCTCCTCCTCCTCTCCTGAGTCACTCAGCTCCCCCTGAGGAGGTGCAGAAGGCCCTGGTTGGCTGTCATCCTCTGGCACTGAGTCCTCCTCGGTATCTGACTCAGGTGCCAGGTACACAGGGTGATAGTGCCATGCCACAGTCGGCTCTGGGTCCTCTGGATCCATGGGCAGCTGCGCGGGACTCGGGCGAACCACAACAGAAGTAGAGATTCTGACTTCTCTTGGATTCCCTTACCTACCCTTGACTGGCTCATGCCAAAGGTCTCTGTGTGGGGCGGAGTGTACCTATGGAAAAGATTTTTTTCAAACTAGGGATGTGAGCAACCAGTGACGGTAAATTAGGTGACAATGATGAAATTTTAATGTGGCGATTCATAAAGCCTTCAATCATGTATCACTGTGAATATACAGAAAAGGAACAAATGAACAAAAGAATTAGAATTAGAACTGAAGGAAGAAGTATGCAAAAGGGCAGAAAGAAGAGCAAATTCTACTTTCAAATGTGCTACCCACTTAAAAGAGTAGCATAGTCTGTAAAAATCACTTGATTAATAATTACACTGCCCATGTCCTGTTCGTATAAGCAGAGGACCTTTTTCCTCCTAGACCAGGATGTTTCCATTTTGTGTAAATCTGAATGGCCAACTTTTCCTTGAATGTGTGCAGGAGAAGCTTGCAAAGTCCATAAAAAGGAAGATAGTCAGTCTTTGTGGAGATAGTTAGGACCAGATTGAAATCCAAGGCTGATAGTTGTGTCTCTCTCTCTCCATTGCAAAGATGGATTTATAAATTATGTTGAAAGAGTAAAAAAAAAAAAACCTCCAAGAGTATAGATGAGTTATAAGAAGTGCACATCTGAAGATGCAGAGAATGTCTTCTCAGAAGGACACAAAATTTATATTAATATTGATTGTTTCCTGATTGCTTATTTGTACCCTATGACAATCATTAAGTGTTGTACCTTATGATTCTTGACAAATGTATCTTGTCTTTTTATGTACACTGAGAGCATATGCACCAAAGACAAATCCCTTGTGTGTCCAATCACACTTGGCCAATAAAGAATTCTATTCTATTCTATTCTATTCTATTCTATTCTATTCTATTCTATTCTATTCTATTCTATCTAAAAGCTAGAAATAGCTAGAAATTACTTTTTGTATCTAAGCAGGCAGAATTTCTGGAAAAATATGAAGATGTGGTGGTGCCTGTTAGGGAGAAAAAGAAAGAAGCTGTGCCAGAGTCAGATGTCTTGATATTGTTTATCCTCTCAAGATGTAAGAAGGGGAAAGCCTAGACAGTTATCTCACAACAGCTTGTTAGATTATTTCAAGATTGGATGTTTGCAAATATGAGTTCTTCTAAACTGCTGTCTTTTTTTAGACAGTTTAGGGAAAATGTGCTAATTTTACTATCCACATTGGAAAGTGAGAGGCGACTAGGAAGTCAGCCCTTCTGCTGTACATAGATTTGCACATACTATAATCTAAGATGTCTAACAATGCAATCCTGCTTCAGTTTATGCAACCAATTGAGGATATACAACTGTTACTAAGTCCATTAGTCCGCTGTTCCTTGAAAGTATAGTGAAGCTACCCATTCATTTCAATGAAATTTGGCACAGTGAAAAAAAGAATTTTAAAAATACACAATATTAAGAAAACCAAGCTAAACCCAAGTGCCGGGGGGCGGGGGGGAAACAGGTCCTTATGACCTTGCAGAAGACCAACAGAGTTGGGGCCATCCAAATCTCTAAGATGAGACTGTTCCTTAAGCAGGTGCCATGACAAAGAAGGCATGTTTCCTAGGCAGCACCAGGTGACACTGCTTCACTGAGGAGAGCCAAAGCCTGTCCACTGGAGCAGGTTTAGTAGAAACCTTCATGGATAAGCAGTCATACAATGGGTCAGTAATTTGGCCCCGTCACAAATAGGGCTTTAAAGGTGGCAACCAACATCTTAAATTGGATCCAGAAGCCCACTGGAAGCCAGTGGTGGCTTACATAACAATGGTGCAACATGGTTATATCATGATGTGTTCAATACTGCATGTGCCACTATATTCTGGACCAGATGAAGCTTCCAAATGTTCAAAATGGGGACAACTGGTACAAAAGATGTATTTGTGCAAATGTCCTTTTGGCCACAGCCACCATATGCTCTTTAGTGAGTGCCCTAAGTCCAAGAAGACCCCCAGATTGCACACCAACTCTGCCTGGGAGTTTGTCTGTACTGCTGCATCCAGCAAGAGTCTCTTGAGGGTAGGATAGCAGTTAGACTTAGCAATAGCAGTTAGACTTATATACCGCTTCATAGTGCTTTACAGCCCTCTCTAAGCGGTTTACAGAGTTAGCATATTGCCCCCAACAATCTGGGTCCTCATTTTACCCACCTCGGAAGGATGGAAGGCTGAGTCAACCTTGAGCCGGTGAGATTTGAACCGCCGAACTGCAGCTAGCAGTCAGCTGAAGTAGCCTGCAGTACTGCACTCTAACCACTGCGCCACCTCGGCTCTTAGATAGATTGCTACCTCTTGTAAGGTAGGACCATTCCATCCTACAGTCATTCACCACTACTTGGACCCAGCCAAGGAGGAATATGGATTTAATACACAAGCCACAGACCTGAGTCCAATTCCTCAGAAGAAACCAGTTAGAACTCAATAACTGGACTGGACTGGGCACAGCCAAAGTCTAATTCTGACAAGATCTAAACCTGTCTATCCAATATATTCTTAGAATAATCCTCACAATGGTCCTGCAAGTATTCCCATGACCTTTTCTTATCCAGAAGAATCTAGGTTACTGGAACAGGATCAGTAGCAGAGGTGGGTTCCTCTCAGTTCGGACCGGTTCTATAGAACCAGTAGTAACTTGGTGGCCTGGGTCACTAGAACCGGCAGCAACCCAGGCCTGCCACACCCCCAAACCGGTTCTTTCAGCGGCGCCTATGCGCCGCCATCTTGTTTTTTGCTTCTGCGCATGCACAGAAGCTTTTTTTAAGCACTGTGCGTGCATGAAGCACGCGCCCACGCACGCGCCCGCACAGCGCAACACTGAGCGAACCGGCAGCGAAGAAAACCAGAACCCATCCCTGATCAGTAGGTTATCTGCAGAGCAATAAGGACAGAGAAATAAGTACGTTACACTGCCCTTAATGCCACAGATAATTCTTAATAAAAGTTCTTAACTTTGCTTGACCAGATTCATCCTTCATCTTCCTCCAGCAGTGTCCTAGGCATCTCTTCTGCCACTTCATCTCCCAAAGTTCCACGAATAATTATGAAAACTCTGGGATCCACATGCATAGAGAGTCTGAATAAGCAAGATCTAATCTAAAATCACTGACACTTACTCATTCCAAGCAGTGACTAGGCCTCAACTGAACTATTTTTTAGAAATTACCATTATTCACATTTGTTTTAGATGAGCATACCATGTCTGGGCTAGTTAGCAGTGGAGAGGCACAGAAACCCTTTGTTGTCATTTAGCGGTCACTTACATTTTTGCAGTCTAGATATGATACTGTAGCTACTCCAATGACACTGCTCAGCTATGACATCAGTATAAAGCCTATCTTGGTGGAATATCATGGGGAATCAGGGGAGATGTGAGAGTCAGAACCTTTAGAAGTTTATCACACCACTCACATAAAGAGTTGGTGTTACCAATCAGTCAACCTAGCAAAAATTTGGGGTGTGAAATAGCCCAAAACAGCAGACATTTGGTGAGAGCACTGACTAGCCTCAAAATATGACTGTCCTCAAAATTCCAAATGTTTGCAACAATTCGCCCAAAGTTGCTTAACTTTGTATAAAGACCCATCATTTGTTTGTTTGTTTGTTTGTTTAAATATATAAGACCACCCAACTAACTCTATGACTACGGGCAGCTTATTTGTTGCTGGATGTGTCAGCCAAGCTACAGGAGAATCAAAAGGCCAGATTTTGGCTGCTTTCTACCTGCTTTTGATGCTATACAGCTGACATATTCCATCTTTTGTTTAACCCGATGTCTTTAATTAGTAGTGTGAGTTTTTGCTTATGATCAGTTTGATGTCCTCTGTTTCCCCTTTCAGTTTTCAGATGTGCAACTCATGGCATTTTGTTATTTTCAGTTAAGCATCAAAGTTTTGGCAGTGGTTAGATCTCAACTTTCTAAAAGAACTTAAAGTAAGTTCTTTACTGAGAGTCAGTGTAACCTAGTAGTTAAGGTATGAGACTAGGTCCAGGAGGACCCACATTTAAGTCTTCCCTCAGCTGTGGAAGCTCACTGGGAGATTTTGGGCCAGTCGCTCTCTTAGCCCAACTTACTTCATAGTAAGGGGGAAAATTAGACAAAGGAGTACTATGTAAGCGTAATGGGCTCCTGAAAGAAAACTGGGAAGGAATGGAAAGCTCTAACCAATAAACGAACAAATAAATATTATTACTCCTCTTTTTTAATGACTTTTTAAAAAAGAAATCTTCCCAACATAGCAATGAAGACAATTATCTCTTAAGAAAGAAAAGCTATGTCTAATTCCCTCTATCTTGTGTGGTCTTGCAAACCCTAAAATCTAGCCGCCAATTTTCATGAGAGATGAATGGGATTCATCAACTCTTCTAGAAAGACACATACTGTATCTGTATTGTACCAATGGTACAACTTGCTGTAAAGACTAATTCTCCAAATAGTCTCCTACTGTCGTAGCGCAGACACCTATTCTTGAATCGTTAATATTTTTTTCAGCTTATACTTTCCCAAACTAACATGAAGAATTTGTGATTATCTGTATAAAATGAGGGTTTTGCTTTGTTATTATTTTTTTCTCTAGAACAAGTACCAGATGTCTGTGGTGTCACACACAGAGAGCACTTTGTTCAAAGCCTTCATTAATATTACACAGTTTAAAATCCAGCAGATAAGAAACTAGCCAGGAAAATGGGTTTCTCACCTTCCTGAAATAATGTGGACTGATTCCAGAAAAAGCTAATAGCTTTTGCTAGGGAAGAATAACAATTGAAGCCACTACATATTTCAAAGATCCATTGGTTAAAAGTAGAACATCTGTTGCAGGCAAGCAGGCAGAAAAAGGAATTAGGTAAACAAATGGGCTCTCTGCCACATTTCCAATGGTGAATTAAAAATCTGATCTTCTCTGCAAGTGTATGGAGAATGCCAAAATACTCCAGCAATTATCACTGCTAACATGTTATAAACAATCAGGGTTCACCCATCTGTCAGACTGATGCAATATTTGTCCTGACCTCTTGAGAAAATGAAGAAACTGTACAGCAGATAAGAAGTAGTGAAGAGAGTAATGGAAGGAAATGTAAATACAAAATAAGACAAACAGAGCAGCTAGGACCAGAGAAATGTTAGGGAAGGTCAAAAAGCAGTGAAAAACTGTGAAAAGAAGAACCAGTAAATGAGTGGCAGATTCTACTAGAAATTCACATATAAAACTGGAGATCAACAGATCTTCCTAACCACAAACTCTATTGGTTAAAATTACCCCTGATATATTTCAAAACTATGACATAAAATAATCCTCAAATACTAATCTATGATGAATGGGCGGGTGCAAAAATTATATGCATAAAGTTGTGCTTAAGGTTGTCAGGCCATTTTTCCCCAAAAGCTGTACTAATCTAAAAGTTATAGTTTTTACATTTTGGCAAGGACATGCAAAACTGCATCCCTTTAACTCCATTTCTACATTTCTTGGAGTTATAAAATATTACTGCAATTGTCAAAAATCAAGGCAGTTTCTCACTATTTCATGCATAATTCTAGGATAAAGTTTTTTTAAAAACTGTTAAACTGCAAGTCCCTTTACAAGAAAAGGAAAATTCCACAGAAAATCCTGCTTGATATGTCAATACCCATACCCTAAGTAATAGTGCTGGCTTATCTAGGCTGTAAATTTCCAGGTAATTATTATGTGATAGCAAAGAGATGCAGAAAAAGTTTTGCAGTGATCAAGTAGTTGTCCAGATTTTTGTAATCAGGATCTGATAGCCTTAGCCAACTGCAGTGACTTTTGTATCTGCCTCCCTTCACCACCACCACCCGCACCCCACACCCCCAATTAAGTGCAGCCTAAATCCCAAAACATATAAAACCCTCTCCTGTTTTTACCATCAGAAATGAAACAAATATTTGTGACTACTTAACATTTTCTAGACTTTTTTTAAAGTCAGTCTTGACTCCTGGCAACTGCCTGGATGAGGAAATGGCAGGTTTTACTGGCTGGAAAAGTTGGAAAGATGGTAATGGGCAACAAAAAAAAGACTGAACTGCTTAAATCTTATTTTGCATCTGTTTCTTTGCAAAAGGAAAAAGTGGTCCAATCTGTCGGAAGCTATATCAAGGGGTTCAGAAGAGAAATACGGGTCAAATTGGGTAAGAAAATTTGACAGAACATTTAACTGCTTTGATGAAGTCAAGTTGCTGGGACCAGATGGATTACATCCCAGGGTGCTGATTCTGTAATCTCAAAACGGCTACTATAATCTTTGAAAACTCCTAGTGTGAAGGGGGTGGTGCCAGAAGACTGAAGAAGAGCTAAATTTGTTCCAATCTTCTTTTTAAAAAGGGAAAAATGTCAACCCAAGAAACTATAGACTATGCCTTAACATCTTAATACCCAAGAAAACTATAGAAAAGATTCTCAAGCGGTGGGTTTGCCAGCACTTAGAAAGGCAGAAGTTGATTAGTAGAAGCCAGGGTTTGCAATAAATAGGTTGTAATAAAAGAATCATTCCTTTTGGGGGGGGGGAGGTAACTACATTAGTAGATCAAAGGAACTGGGCCAGTCATTCTCTCTCAGCCAAACCTACCTCAGACAGTTGTTATGAGAAAAATAGGAAGTAGGAATATATGCTGATAGATATGCTGCCTTGAACTGACAAAAACTAAAGGAAGCATAACAAAATTAATAAACCAATGATCTACTGATTATTAGGTCTACATTATTAGCTCCTTTATTTATCTGTTTAATAAAGGAATGCTATGAATGCAGAATTTAATCATCAGTAAGGCTTTTGATAAAATTAACATAGCCTTCTTCCTGACAAAATGGAACAATTTGGGATCTATATTGCTATTACCAGATGGTTTTGCAGTTAGTTGAACAACTATGTCCATTTCGTGGTTTGTAATGGATTTATATCTATACAGAGAGAGATGCGGTGGGGGACCTCTGTCCTGAGCTCAGAGGTCTTCCACAATTTGACTTGAACAAGGGAATAGAAGGGGTATTCAGCAAATTTGTAGATGACCCAAAAGTGGAGAGTAGGGTAGGGAATGGTATGATCAGAAGAGATCTTAAGGTCCAAAGTTATGTTTATTTAAAATGTTAAACATTGAGCTCACAGAATACAGTTCAGTGATGTAGAGTTCTTCAGGAAAAATCAGTTTTATAGATATAAAATAGGTAGCACTTGGCTTGCTTCAGTTGTAAGCTACTCAGAGTCACAACAATGAAGTAGGTGGCTACATAAAGTAAATGCAACCCTAGGTTGCATCAACAGAAATATAATGTTGAGGTCACAGGAACTGGTAGTTCCAATCCTATGCTGTACTAGTCTGACCACATCTGGATATTGTGTCTACTTTTGGCTGTTGCAATACAGTTCAGATGCTGAGGAACTGAAAAGCATGTATAGAAAAGCAACAAAGATGGCAATGGGATTGGAATGTAAATCTTATAAAGAATGGTTAAAAGAACTGGGTATATTTAGCCTAAAGAAGAGAAGGCTAAGGGAAAACATGATAGTAGCTTTCCAAAACTTGAACAGCTATCACAGGGAAGAGGTGTGGATTATTCTTTATAGTGCCCAAAGGTAGGACAAGAACCAACAAGTAGAAGCTTTACAGAGATCCAAACTCAAACAAAGAGTAATTCCCTGACTGTGAGAACTATAAAGCAGTAGAACCACCTGTGTTCTAGAGTCATAAGTGCTTCTTCATTGGAGGTTTTCAAAGAAAACTTGGACAGCCATCTGCCCAGGGTAGCCTGAGGACTCCAGCCATGGGCAGGGGAACTACACAAGAAAACATCCAAGTCTCTTGCAACCCTTTAATTCTGTGAGTTATGAAGGCCAGAAAAAGATGCTACCAAGCTATATATTCCATGTCCTGGAACTGCTGTTATCCAATTGGAAATATTCTACTATCAACACAATTATCAATTGCATGAATGAATTTTCAGCAGTAAATTGCAGGTATGACTTCAATCTGGAATGGCACCGAGAGTTTAAATTCCCACAGGTGCACATAGCTTTTCTAAATACAACCTTCACTTTATAGTGAAGGTTGATCTCAGTAGATCAAATGGCACAGTTGCTAATACCACGGTTGGTGTTCTTTGATTTGGTTTGGCTTGTATTGCTGGAAATTACTCTACAGTGGATCCCTTGAGACCTTAGATCTTTTTCTCTTCAGATGAGCTCAAACAAAGAGGGCAATTTTTTTTTTTTTGCCAAAGGGTAGTAGAGTTTAATCTGAAATTAGCTGAGGTCCACTCACCTTCCTTATTTTATCATTTCCATACCAGCTGCACAACTCCACACCTAAAATTACAATGATCAATTCCATTTGAGACTTTTCCCCCTGGCATGCCTCTCAGAGGCCTGTGGAAACAGGTGCTTCTTGAAGATTGTTGTCCTACAGCCTCTCATAATCCAGCATGATAGACTCTGCCATAGGTAACATTTAATATTTTTAATCATGGCCTAGTATGGCTAAAGACTGACCACACTGATAAATAATGTGCATGAGTAAGTAAGCAAGAGAGAGAGAGAGAAAGAAGTATCCTTATTATCCCCAGAGATAATTTCACTCCCTCCATTTTTTTTAGACCTGCCAGAGAATGACTAGCATAATCTGACATGACAGTGATGCGATCCCATTACCAGCTTTAAAAATTAGCCCCCAGGTGGACAGGCAACCTAGCTGCTGTCAGCCTGATTTCAGGTTGTCAGCCAGCTGACAGAGTCCTGGTTCAGTCAATCCTCTACAGTACTGGATATGCTAGAGTTGTAACTGAAAAGGAACTCGGTTCTCATTTTATTCCTTCAGTTTGAAGGCTCACATGATTTCACCAGCAACAGATAGGTCAATAAATAGTTACTTATTCCTCTATCCAAACTATATTTACGGGAAAGGTAGCCCCAATGAGTTCAATTAAAGAGACATACTTCCATGTTAGGCATTGAGGATGAAAGCATCAACTTTTTCTCCTGGCTTGCAAAGAAGCAAATAGAAATCGAAAGGGAAAATGGGTATTTCCCTAAAAACCAAGATGCATATAAGAAATAGCTATGGATGGGGAAGAAGCAGCTGTCAAACATATTTCTGGCATTGGGTCTTGAATCTAATATGGAAGCAGAACATTATTTGGCTAATAATGTAGCATAGTCGATGACCTTTCTTCAGTGGGAACTATGATACACATTTGCGGAGTTGGCCATCTAGATTGGAGACACTGTCAATCCTCCGGCGATAGAGTAATGGGTCAGAAAGACAGCACAGAGGCAATAGTTTGAAACTAGCAGAGAGAAACAGACAAACTGGTAAGAGGTAGTAGTTGTAGCTGGAATGGGAATTGCAAGATTTCATAGGGCTGTGAAACTCTTTACCCAGTTTATACTCTGCTTGTATTTTTAGAAATAACTTTTTATTTATTTATTTTTTATTTATTTATTTTATCAAGCATGTATAAGATTACAGTAAAAGTATAAACATGTATACATGACATGATTATGAGTACATGGGAACATTAGGACAGGGACGGTAGGCAGGTTGGTGCGCTTATGCACGCCCCTTACAGACCTCTTAGGAATGGGGTGAGGTCAACAGTAGACAGTCTAAGGTTAAAGGGATTTGGGGAAGAAACCACAGAGTCTGGTAGTGTATTCCAGGCATTGACCACTCTGTTGCTGAAGTTGTATTTTCTGCAATCGAGTTTGGAGCGGTTTACCTTAAGTTTGTATCTATTGTGTGCTCATGTATTGTTGTGGTTGAAGCTGAAGTAGTCATTGACGGGTAGGACATTGTAGCAGATAATTTTATGTGCTACACTTAGGTCAGACCTAAGGCGGCGTAGTTCTAAATTGTCTAAGCCCAAAATTTCAAGTCTGGTGGCATAAGGTATTCTGTTGCGAACAGAGGAGTGGAGGACTCTTCTCATGAAATATCTCTGGACATTCTCAATTGTATTAAAGTCCGATACTTCTAGAAAGATAGTGCAGGTCTTTGTAATGCTCTTTTATTTTCATGGAACTTCTCACACCTTGGACAGCCTGTAACCATTTATTGAATGCTTTCCAAAAGAAGCTCTAGAAAAACATAAAAATGAACAATTACAAACAATACAAAATTTTCTGCTATTTGTAGAATTTTAAAGTTCTATTATGCATACACATTTTTTTTCCAAGGAATGAACAGTCCATATACGGGCATATGTAATTATACTTTGCGTTTCTTCAGATATACTGAAAAAAGTAAGGGCATTTATAAGACATTTGGTAAACCCCAAGATATATAGGAATAATAAAATAAATATATTTGTGCCAACTACAATTCAGGAAAGTGAGAGTTTCAAAAAAGAATTTGTAGCATTCACGTTCAACTACAATTTTTAGGATTGTTTTCATTTACCTAACTTCGCTTTTAAAAAGCCATGATGGTTAAACTGTCCAAAAATGTTCAGTGTACATATTCCGAACTGACTGATTTCTAAAACCATTGCCGTAGAAAACTTCCTCAATCGACTTTTCACTACATTTCTATTGTGTTGAAATTATCTTCCAAATAAATCTATGTGGTGAGATGTTGCTGTTCTCAGGGTGAAATTTCCACAGATTACTCAGAAAAGCTACACACACATAACTTATACAAGTATTCTGAAATTAATTTACCCTGATGAAATAAGAGTGAGTGGGAAAGGATTCTCTATCATTTGGAGAAGACTAATTTTTACCAAATATCTAGAGAACCTTCTATCTATCTATCTATCTATCTATCTTTATTTATTTATTTATTTATTTATTTATTTATTTATTTATTTATTTATTTATTTTATTTTTTTGTAAGGCAGTGCCATCAGCTACAGAAGCTGACTGGATTGGTTTAAGCCAAGCACTGTCTCTGTCAAGCCACCCTATTTATTTATTTATTTATTTTATAAAATTTATATGCCGCCCAACTCCCGAAGGACTCTGGGCGGCTTACATCATAAAAAATAAAACATATAAAAGCAATTAAAAAAATCTATATTTAAAATAAAACACTCACACAACCATGCATGGGCCAATCAGGGCAACTATTGGCCCCAGGCCTGCCGGAAAAGCCAGGTCTTAACGGCTTTACGGAAGGCCAGTAAGGTGGGGGTAGTACGGATCCCAGGGGGAAGTTGGTTCCACAGAGTCGGAGCGGCTACAGAGAAGGCCCTCCCCCGCGGTCCCGCCAGCTGGCACTGTCTGGGCG
>QLTV01001324.1:347794-397119 GCA_003457575.1 Thermophis baileyi | reverse complement strand
GCGAAGGATGGCACTTGTGTGGGTGTACCTTGGCACACCCACGACTCACGCAGCTGCATTCTGGACCAGTTGTAGTCTCCGGACACTCTTCAAGGGTAGCCCCATGTAGAGCGCATTGCAATAGTCAAGCCGTGAGGTGATAAGGGCATGAGTGACCGTGAGCAGAGCCTCCTGATCTAAATAGGGCCGCAATTGGTGCACAAGACGTACCTGTGCAAAGGTCCCCCTGGCCACTGCTGTCAGGTGTTGATCTAATCTCAGCTGTGAGTCCAGGAGGACACCCAAATTGCGAGCCCGTTCTGAGGGAATTAAGTTTTCTCCCCCCAGAACGACGGAAGGACGATCAATCTGGTCCTTCGGAGGTAATATCCACATCCACTCGGTCTTATCTGGGTTTAGCTTGAGTCTGTTAACTCCCATCCAGACCCTTACATCGTCCAGGCACCGGTCTATTACTGAATTGACGCTTCACTGAATTGACGAGGGGTCCACCGCTTCACTGAATTGACGAGGGGTGGAAATATACAGCTGGGTGTCATCAGCGTATTGTTGAAACTTCACCCCATGCCGTCGGATGATCTCACCCAGTGGTTTCATGTAGATGTTAAATAAAAGGGGAGAGAGGACCGAACCCTGAGGCACCCCACACTCAAGGGGCCTAGGGGTCGACCTCTGCCCCCCTGCCAACACCGACTGTGAACGATCAGAGAGATAGGAGGAGAACCACCGCAAAACGGTGCCACCCACTCCCAGCTCCCTTAATCGGCACAGAAGGATACCGTGGTCGACGGTATCGAAAGCAGCTGAGAGGTCAAGCAGCACCAGGATGGAGGAAAAACCTCCATCTCTGGCTCGCCAGAGATCATCCATCAGTGCGATCAAAGCAGTTTCTGTACTATAACCAGGCCTGAAACCCGATTGGAAAGGATCCAGACCCTACCTTACTGTATTGTGGTTGTGGGAATGACATGAAAAAAGATCCCATTGTGAGATTTAATAAATTGAGAAGGAGAATCAAGCAGCACCCTCCAATACCTAGGCTGAAAAAACAGAGATTGGATGGGGAGCTTTTGCCAGCTAGGCTTTGTTAAAACAGAAAATGTTATACTGTATATAATGTATTTTTCTAGAGTTTCTTCATCTGTTATTCTAGAAACAATTGAGCATGTTCCAATATGATATAAATACTTTACCGCGTAATATTTTATGAGGAAAAAGTTGTTACCCATTTAAAGTCAATCAGTAATAAATAAGGGCTAGCATTATATGGCTGATTTCAGGATCTGGTAAGAAAAAAATTACGATGGCATAAAGCTGTATTAATGGAATTATATTTTATGTATATGTGATGTATATGTTTGTTTTATATGTTGTAATGTTTGTTTACTTGTGTTTTTTTTAATTGGAAATTTGCAATAAAAATATTTTTTTTAAAAAATGAACATTTTAAAAAATACCAAAGAGTGCCAATAGTGAAATGTTTTAACTTAGTATCTTGTCTCTATATGTCTATGGATTAAAAAGACCCAGAGATTTCTAGAGCCAAAGAAACAATGCCCTGTCTAAAGAACATCTAAGTTTTCTCTTGAAATAAACAAATACCAGAAGTATTTCTTCTTATCAGATGAAAATATATCTCACTTTGCTATGCCTCTGACTTTAGTTTTTCTCCTACCGGTACCTATTTCTTCTTTCTTGGTACAGAATGACTGAATTATGAAGAATGGTTGATAAAGATAATTCTAATAGTAGAAGAAAATTCTTTCATTGGTCTTTAAAGGTCTGACTGAAGGTATAGCAACAATAGTACAAAAAGCAACAATACAGGGAAATTGAAAACAGCAACAATGGATGAAGTATTTTCTCACTGGTGCAGGGATGGGGTATAGATGCTGATTAATTATTTTTGTTCTCCTTTTTGTCTGGCTCCCCACTCTTTTTTCCCCAGAGGCCAAAAAAGACCAAAGGGATTTTAATGCAACAGGACTTGCATTGAAAGGTCAATGTCCATGCAAGGAATAAATAAAATTTGGCTATTTGTCAGTGGTTCTGCAAAAACAATCAGGTGTTTTGGAACCAAATAAATTCTATTTGTTTCTGAGAAACAAGTTGCCCTTAGGCTCAGGAGAGTGTTTCAGATTTCTAGATTCAACTTTTATCTCAAGATAAAATTATTAAAATAAATTTGATCAGAATGATACAAGGATTACAGACTACTGTATGTTGCAAAATGTAATCCTGTTTACTGTTCTGAGGGAATGGACAATTATTGCTAAAGCTGGGATAGAGTGCTTTTAATAATGTTTCTTGTTAAGATTTAATTACAGGAAATTGTATTTTCTTAATCACTGAGAACTAAACCACCTGGGAAAAATATTTTATGCAATTTCATTTGCAGTTTATTAAATCCTGTAAGACGTTTCTCTTCTGACGTGAGGTTAACAGGCCTAAACTAAGGATGTCTTAACCTCAGCAGAACACTTTCAGTACTGTGGAGCTTATTTCTAAAGAAAATAACAAGACTTAAAATTTGCATAAAATTGAAGTTGTAATAGAACACTTTACCAAGAAAGTAATTATTTTTGACACTTATAGAATCAGCAGGATAGCCAAAAATGCTTGTTCATGAATGGACTGAACATTTAGACACATTGTCCCCAATTTAAGGACTTTCATGTGCATTAGGCTACATCTCACCAAATGTTCAATCAGGACGGGAATGTGTTCTCCAACAAAGATTGGAAGAGCCACCTGATGAACGCTACAGAGCAGTTCCATTTACTTTTGTTCTTCAGATTGGGCTACTCCTATCAGCAGGAATAGACCACCAAGTTGCAAAAATCACAGCATACTTAATGAGCAGCATCAAGAAAAAATGCCTAACTGAAGAACATGAAAAGGTTCTTGAGCCTGCACAAAATAATGAAGCAAAAAGATTACAAGGGATGCTAAAAAGGATTCCAAGGAGCCTATAGATAATAACATTAAATCCTACAGTAAAAATAAAATATTTATATAACAAAAACAGGAAACCATCTTGGAAGAATAAAGAAATTTGAGAAGTATCAAAGGAATATAAGGAAACTGAAAAGCTGTACATTTATCTTGTGGAGTCCTTGGTGCTCTCTGAGCTTGGTTGTTGCTTACAGACATTTCATTACCCAGCTAGGTAACATCATCAGTTCTAGTGAGTGTGGGATTTGCACCCTATTTATATACAATAGCTTGCCCTCCCAGTTTTGATGGAAGTATGATTTTCTTTTTGATAGTTCCTTGATTAGGATACCTAATTAATTATCTAATCATCTAATCAGCTCCTTTATTACCCTAATCAAGGAACTACAAAGGAGAAAACCATATCCACACCAATATTTGCTGCCTATAATCAATTGGATTGAGATGAAAAGTTATAGAAATTGAGAAGGAAGGAAGTTTTCTCCATGGCTGAACGCAAAATACAAGGTTCTAAAAACTTGTGCTAGGATCAGCACTTTTAATTCATAAATGATTGGGAATTAAAGAAATGCAGTTAATTGGCCATGTTTTGATAGCACTGAAGTGGTTAGAATGGTTAAGAAATAAATATATGATACAGTGCTCTAATAGAATCTTTTCAAATTACATAAATGGGATTAAAATGACAAATACATTTCACTTTGAGTGTACAGACAGACTTACATATTTATTTCTTTATTTTATATATTTAACATTTTTCTACTCTGCCATAATGAAAAAGTTTACATAGAGTAATATATTGTGACTGGATCTAACTGATCACCCACAGGAGTTGAAGCTGTGGTACATAGATCAGTGTACAACCTCTATGAAATGATAAAATTCCATGTTGAGGATAATTATAAAAAGAATCAAAAATCAATCTGCCAACATCACAATGTCTTTACATAAATCAGTGGTATATAGTTCAGGTCACTAAACCTCAGAAGGGATATTTTAGAGCTGCAAAAATGGATTAAAACTGAATTGGATTAAGTTAAAGGGAGTGAAGCAAATTCGGTATCTGGAAAGGGTACATTTGGGGCATCTTAACTTAAGAAAGTAGTAAGTGGGGATTTGATAGTATTGTATAATATTATATATTATGAGAAAAAAATGTTTTTCTCTCCCGGTCTCATAATATTAGACTCTGATAAAAAGAAGAATTAAATCCCTAATACTATGGGAGAAAAGTAAAAGAAGAACTTGGTTTTTTTTTAACCCAAATAGATATGTGGATAAATATTCAATAACATTACCCAGAGATGGAATGAAAATATCAGAAAACTCCCAATAGCTCTAAGCTAGAAGTCCTTGTTTTGTAATATATCATGCCTTCATAACTGATTTCTATTGTGAATTTATTTTTCTACGTGTTTTTCTGTGTTCCAGACTTTTTTCCCAAGTAAAACTACGTTGACTTTTTTTTTCTTTTTAGCACTCCCAGATATAATATGTTTTGATCTATCCAATTACCTTGAATAGAGCTTATACCTACAATTCTGCAGTTTACAGTGTCTGGGAAGCCTCAGGTGGCACAGTTATTTTACTTCCTACTTTCAGTCTCTGCTAGTATCGTCCTTTATTACAATGTCCCCTTGCCCTTGAAATCCTCTTGCATGTTTCTACCTTCGGTGCCAGGGATCCATTCTGCAATTACATCTCCAGTCCTCCGAAGCATCTGTCTCCTGCATTCCAAGAGTATGTATCTGTTTTTCCTAGGTGCTCAACTGTACAGCTTGTGTATATAAGAGCAGAAAAGCCATGGTCCTTCAGATGTTTCTGGGTCACCCGATGTGCCCAATGGTAACAGATGATTCAGCTGAAGTATAATCATAGTTGTAGAAGTTCACTTATTAGTATTAGTGGTTCTATTCTGAAGAAATGTTGAGAAATGTTGCTTAGGAGATAATCAGGGGTGAAATCCAGCAGGTTCTGACAGGTTCTGGAGAACCGGTAGCGGAAATTTTGAGTAGTTCGGAGAACCAGCAAATACCACCTCTGGCTAGCCCCAGAGTGGGGTGGGAATGGAGATTTTGCAATATCCTTCCCTCAGGAGTGGGGAGGGAATGGGGATTTTGCAGTATCTTTCACCTGGAGTAGGTTGGGAATGGAGTTTTTGAAGTATCCTTCTCCTGTCATGCCCACCAAGCCATGCCCGCCAAGCCACACCATGCCCACCAAGCCACGCCCACAGAACCAGTAGTAAAAAAAATTGGATTTCACCACTGAGATGGATTTCTAATTCTTTCTATGAGTATAGAAAGAATCGTTATGTTCAGGACTGAAAAGAGTGAACAAATAACTCACTGCTCTGTAAATCCCCAGGGCCACCATATAGACCTACAGAATAACATGTCATCCTGAGAATTCTTTGCAAATCATATTCGTAACTACAGCTTACCAGTCTGCATTTCCACTTAAGTATCACAAATTGGATTCATGTCATAAAAAGGGTGCAAAGCCATACCTGATTCAGGAAAATAACCCACAAGAAAACTTAATTCAATTGCTTTCAAGTATCATAAACTGTCTTGTCAAGCGGCAGAAAAGGAAGGTGTCAAATAGCAAGATCATATTTTATAGAGCTTAAAACTTTACATTCAAGACTCCATATTCTGGCAAACAGAAAGACTATAAGAAAAAAAATTCTAGACAACTTATATCTATATCTATCTCTTACACACACGCACACAAAAAACATCGGTCACTGACAGTGGTGAGATTTATATTGAAATGCTGAACATCCAACTCAGAATTTAAGGTGTACTAGATATTATAGAGAAGGATGGGGAAACCTCATTCATGATGGCCATTTCAATGATAGTTGTCCATTTAGGGCAATTACAGGGTCAAATAAAATCTGTAGCACTTAGCAAGGTGAAGAAAAGAATTTTATTTTATGACACGTCTTTGGCTGCCTTGATTTTGGCACCAAGAAGTAGAACTAGAGTTCATTTTACTCTAGCAGCATTATGTAGATTGGTTGCCTGTGCTGTAGAGAGTAGGGACAAACAATGCTGTCCAAGTGAATTTTATTCAGGGTCTCACTTTCCCACCCTAGCTAACCATAGTCTATTTCTGCATTCATTTGTCAAAAAAAAAAAAGTGTGAAAGTTTACAAACATTTTTGTAAACCTTTGCCCTAATCACTTTTATAGAATGCAGTTTTCTAAGTTTCTCCATATAATCTACATTTCTGTGGTATTTTGGAATTGCATACTGCATTGCCAAGTAAGATTATCAGCATGAGTATGTGCAAATTCCAGTTCTAGTATATGCAATTTATTTGCACTAGATATATACAAATTTGAAAGTAAAACATTTGGGGTGTTCATATAAAATATAAACTGAACAATTTTCTCCATCTGGTTGGCCTGGGGAAAAAAAATGGCCAGCAACTCTTCTGAGTCACAAGTAGGGTTAATTTTTGTTTATAAAAATCCTAGACAAATAAAACTGTGATTTTGAGTTTTTCATTGCTTGGTTATAATTGCATATATTCTACCTAATTATATACCATATCTTTTGAAGAAAATACTTATTTTCATCCTAAAAATAATCGTAGATCATGTATTATGAAACATTTTTTTCCTTTTTTCCCCATTTTCAGCATCCTTAGCCAACATCACCCTCAGCCAGCAGAGACATTGTCTATGTTAGCAAGACATTGTGGGAAGTATGGAACAGAACATCTAGAAAGTTGGGAATATTGCATTATTTCCTGCAGTATCCAAGCTTCATTTGTGGATTTCAAAATAGACTAGAATGTTCTTCTCAAACCCATCACTGCTTCTGACCTGTTAACCCTATGCTGAAAGAAGTGAGACACTAGATCAAGGAAACCTGAGCTATTTCCAATAATTTCTGAATTAATAATTAAGCAAACAAAAGTTATTTCCAAGCCAATTAAGAGAACTACCAGTGCAGAACAAAAGAGAGTTATGCCTAGCTTTCCACTCAGTTATCCATAATAGGGTGAGAGCATTCAGCTACCTATAAACAGAGCTGAAGGCAACCACCAAAATCCTCAGTAAAAACATAAGCTATTTCACCCAAATTACCGCTGATAATATTTTGTGCAGTCAGCCAAGTTCTGCTCAGCTATCATTTTGGCAATTTTTTAGAATAAGCTGGTGATGAAATCTTAGATCAGATACACTGACAGCTTTAATATGTAGTCTGAGAGATTCTTGTAAGTAGATTCTTCCTTCGTACCCCTGAAAGTAGATGGAGATTTAAACATTTGCTTTATTTGTGTAAAAAAAATATGAAACTTACTTTTTCTCTTTCTTTCTTTCTTTCTTTTTCTCTTTCTTTCTTTCTTTCTTTTTCTTTCTTTCTTTCTTTTTCTTTCTTTCTTTCTTTCCTTTCTTTCTCTCTTTCTTTCTTGCTTTCTCTCTTGCTGGCTTGCTTGCTTACTTACTTACTTTCTTTCTTTCACTAAAGAGGTGATTAGTTCACTAATTTGATGTATCTCTATTATCTGCAGAGCCAGGACTGATCTTTGTAGTGCAGCTTTCACCAGCCATCCAGATGTAAAGTCCCACTTTAAAAATTCTGAGTCAGAATAGCCTGACTAGGGATTCCAGGCATTGTAATCTAGAGGGTACCAGATTTAAAATGGAATTCCTGGTCTAAGTTGTAGAGTATTGGATTACTGGTGGTTCTTGCTTAATGACTAATTTTTAGTGACTGTTTGAAGTTATAATGGTGGCAAAAAGGTGTCTTGCAACCAGTCCTTGCATTTACAACCTTCTCAGTACCCACACAGTCACATGATCTGGGTGCTTAGCAACCAGCTGAGATTTCCAATCTTTGCAGCATCCCGTGGTCAAATATTGCTATTTGTGACCTTCCCAGAAGGCTTCCGACAAGCAAAGTCAATGGGGAACCCAGAAGGAAGTTGCAAGTCATAATCATGTGAGGTCTCATTGACAAACACAAGTGATTTGCTTAATGACTGCAGCAAAGAAAATATTATAAAATGGGTGTGGTCACGTGATGCCTCAAAACAACTGCATCTCTTAACAATGAATTTTCTGATCCTGACTGTGAACATCAGTCAAGGACTACCAGTAACTATTCCAAAGTCCTCAAACCTGGAGTGTTAACTTTCTTAGCCTCTCCTTACTGTCTTCTTTGGCAGATTTTGGCAAAGAAGAGAGTTCCAGAGACCCCCACTTCCTGTTTTATTGTAAAATGCCTATGGCACATAAAGGATAGGTGTAACAGCCTTGCTGGTCAGATGAGAAGGATGGGAAGGATCTGGAGCAGGGGTGGATTCCACTTACCTTCCCTATCGGTTCGCATCGCGACGGAAGTGCGTCGCATGCACAGAGGGTTCTTTGCCAGCCACAGTGACCAGAGGACCAGTTCAGGGGCATGGACAGCCAGCCATCACTGCCGGTTCGGCGAGCAGGTGCAAATTTCCGCCACTGGTACGGGCAAACCGGTCCGAACCGGCAGCAACCCACCACTGATCTGGAGTCAGGTGCATCTAGGAACCAATAATCCTGACATAGGTAATTCTAATAGCTTTGGAGCCAATGATTATTCTGATTGAGGCAGATTCAGTCAACCTCCAGGACTCCTTGCCCATTGACCGGTTCTGAAGTTCAGCCACCCACTCCTAAGCAGAGGTGCATGATAACAAATCAGCAACAGACAGCATAACTCCACAGATCTGAGAGACAAGACAAGAGAACAAAAGAGCCAATGCTGAGAAAGAATAGAAAATAGAGAGTAGAGAGTAGAATAGAATAGAATAGAATAGAATAGAATAGAATAGAATAGAATAGAATAGAATAGAATAGAATAGAATAGAATAGAATAGAATAGAATAGAATAGAATAGAATAGAATAGAACAGAATAGAGAGCTGGAAGGGACCTTGGAATCTTCTAGCCCCCTGCTCAAGCAGGAGAACCTATACCAGTGTTGGCAAACCTTTTTGGCACCGAGTGCCGAAACGGGAATGTGCACACGCGCACAGGGGAGTGCCGGAAACCAGAAGAGCAGCTCCCTGGCACACACATGCTGGAGCACTGGAAACTGGAAGAGCAGTTCCCTGGCGTGCATGCGCACACCGGTCACCTGGTCTTCTGGTTTCTGGCACACATGCACACGCACTGGAAACCAGAAGCTCAGCTTCCCAGCACGCGCATGTGCACCAGCGAGCTGCTCTTCCAGTTTCCAGAACTTCCACGTGCGCGAAGACCAGCTGGCCACTGCGCAGGTGTGCGCCGGAACCTAGAAGAGCAACGGGCGACTGCTGGCGTGCCCGGAGAGATGGCTCTGCGTGCCACTTCCAGCATGCATGCCATAGGTTCTCCATCACTCACCTATACCATTTCAGACAACTGTCCAGTTTCTTCTTTAAAAACCTCCAGTTATGAAGCTACCACCGGTATATAGTGGATGGAGGCTCAGTATGGCTAATTTATCAGCCTCATTCCCTAACAATTTTCAAAGCTCACCCTTGTCATGTTTTATTTTGCTGTATTGTGCTTAGAACAATATTGGATTTTACCTCACTATCTGCTTCCTTTTCCTTAGATTCAGAACTTGTTTACAAGATTCTTGGTGACCTGCACCAACCCTGTGGACTATGTTTACAGCTGCCATCTTAAGACACTGGTTTAAAAGACTCTTTTCTTCTAAAAGTTCTGCCTGAGCTTTGCCTGTCACTGGACTTGGCAGGCATCCAGCTTGCTATCAGCAAGTAGGTGGTACTGCAGATAAGGAGCAATCAGTTGTCCATTGCATAGATGTGGGCAAAAGGTAGAGCTACATATGTATATAAATCTCTATACAACTTGCAGTGAATCAGTTGAGACATCTAATTTCACGCTGCTACTGTTATACAACTAAGAATTAGAAACCATTTGTTCTGTCTGCCAATTCTTACATTGACTGGGATTTCCCCCAGAAATCTGGGTGCCTTTCAACTGATAGCATTCTGGAGGGTCTTGAAGACATGGCTATTCTCTCAGGCCTTGGGCTAGGATGGATGGACTGCCTTGTGAGTTCTATTGTTGTTGGACAGACTCGCTATCTTGTTCTTTGTTTTGTAACATCTGGTTTTGTTGGTTTTGTTTTTATAAACTGTGGGTTTGTTTTGTGTAATCAGATGGTGCCTAAATTGAATAAATTAAATTTAAATTAAATTCGGGAAACATTACCAGTTCAAATTGCTGCTGGTGACCTTCCAGGCCGTGCATACAAGAATACCCCATTATTTCAATAACATGATTGCAATTCGGGTTTCTGTGAGCTGAACTCTGCTGTGCAATCAGGGACACTTAGTTTTCCTTCCTGTCCAAATGATTTAGAGCTTTCTCCCAGCTACCTCCTACTCTTTAAAATTGACTCTCCTTTGAACTACTTTACAAGTTCGATCTCCTGAGGTTTAAAAAGGCCCTTAAAACACTTTTTTCAGGACCTTGATGAAGATAGAAGAACCTTTCCTTTTGAGTGGCACAAATCAATATCATTTTTAATTATGGCTGTACTGGGATTAGATCGTGTTTTTAAATTATCATATTGTAGTAAATGATGAGATTGGTTGTTTTTGTGATGTGGTGTTATTGTTTTATGTGTGTCTCTGTGTGTAGACTTTGTGTCAGTGTTTGATTTCTAGCAACTGCCTGGACTAGTCCATGCAGTGTTTTTTTGGCAAGGTTTTTCAGAAATGGTTTGCCATTGTAGCCTTCCTAGAGCAGAGAAAGATTGACTGTCACAAGGCAGGTGTAGTTCAAACTGTTGGCCTCCCAGCCTCTAACCTGATGTTTTAAGCATTGCACCAAAATTGTTCCCTACTGTTTTACTTAGATGTAAGTACAGTATATACCAAATAGAGTCACTATTATATTAAGGTCTTGTACTCAAGAGAAATTCCAAAGGTCAGAATTCTTTAAATTTGAAGTGCAGGTCTTTTCTTCCAGGCTCCAATATGCTGGGTCCTGGTTTAAAAAAAAAATTTCATGCATTTCAACCCACTGCTACACAGAAAGCGATTCCATCAGGTTTTAAAAAGCAGCTGAATCTGGTCTGGCACCTCCGTATAGGCCCGTGATGGCGAACCTATGGCACGCGTGCCACAGGTGGCACGCGGAGCCATATCTGCTGGCACGTGAGCTGTTGCCCTAGCTCAGCTCCAGCACGCTTGTGCGCGCCGGCCAGCTGATTTTCGGCTCACGCGGAAGCTCTGGGAGGGTGTTTTCAGCCTCCGGAGGGTCTCGGGGGGGGGCAGGGGGCGTTTTCGCCCTCCCCAGGCTCCAAGAAAGCCTCTGGAGTCTGGGGAGGGCAAAAAATGGGCCATTTCCAGCCTCCGGAGGGCCTCCAGGGAGGCAGGGGAGGCTGTTTTTGCCCTCCCCAGGCTCCAGGGAAGCATCTGGGGGGGGCGGGGGGGTCGGGCACGCGGGGGGGGGGGGGGGGGCAGCAGGGGGGTCACGCACATGCTCAGGGGTGTGTGGCACATAGGGGGGCATTGAATTATATGGGTGGGCACACGCGTGTGAGCTATCGCGCGTGGGCACGCGCTTTCGGCACCCGAGGAAAAAAAGGTTCGCCATCACTGGTATGAGCAGTTCATCACTATCAAGAATAGGTACGTTTGTCCTAAACTGCCAACTGTTAAGTGTCAGTGTTCTGTTCTGATAACACAAGCCCAGCAAGTATGCAGAACCATAAACAATTTTTACCTGTTCCAGAAAATATTTCATATAGCCAGCCTCATTTTAAAAAAAAACCTGGACACTGAAAGAGGCATATATCTCCAAGTATGTAGAAATGTAGTATTTTGGAATTATTATATAAAAAGCCAGTAAAGCAACCCAAAAGAGGGCACTTTGTTATTTTGTTGTTGGTCTTGCTTTCAGATCTTCCAACCAGAAAGCTCACTAAATTTTACAAAGGTTCAAATATTATGCAGTAGCTCTCACCTGGGCTACAGACCAATTCAAAACAATAAATACTGGCTTTTCCTGCTCTATGTCACCCCTCTGTTGTAGTTCTGCTCTGTGGCTCCATTGAGGTTATTTTGGCTTTGCTTCCTCTCTATCTACCTACACAAAGGAGAGAGATAGCAGACCCAGTCCAAGTAGAAAACATTTTGCAAGTCTGCAACGTCTGTACATGTTAACTAAGAAGAATATTTGGAAAGAACTTAAAATATTAAATCAAATCCAGCTTCTTCTGAAAATTCCTTCATGAGTTCATAATTAAGGAAAGCAAGCAAAGGTTTATTTCCAAGTCAATTAAGAGAAACTAACAGAGCAGAACAAAAGAGATTTAACTCCAGCCTCGGCTTTATAACTTGCAAGGTGCTTGAAGATTTTTTAAAATCCCTTTCAAATATAGATATAGAAATGTGATCTGAATGCCAATGAAAGTGTGTTTGACCTAGATGTGTTCCTTTTACCTTTCAAGCAAATGGAAGCGCATCTGAGTCAAAAATCAAGATTCTCAAATACAGTAGGAGTCAAGGTAACAATCCTGAGCTAAGGAAACTGTAGCTAGAATAATATATTTGCACTGCAAAAACCCAGATGTCCGCTAGATCAGGGGTCTCCAACCTTGGTCACTTTAAGACTTGTGGACTTCAACTCCCAGAGTTCCTCAGCAAAGCAAAGCTGGCTGAGGAATTCTGGGAGTTGAAGTCCACAAGTCTTAAAGTGACCAAGGTTGGAGACCCCTGCGCTAGATGACAGCAAAAAGTTAGAAAGCTACCTAGTAGCTGTGGCTGTGTGACATATGTACATCTCATCTTCATGCAGTTCTTAGTCCTGGCAAGTGAACTCTTCAGATTTAGTGGCAGTAATCTGTCTCTTCCCCAACAAACTACAGCTTAAGAAAGGAACGGAAAGGAAAGTGGATGTCAAATAGATACAACATAAGAGAGAAAGTGTACTAAAATTAAGAGGGAATTGCCAGCAAGACGAAGAAGGGCTTTGGTAATATTACTATCATATTGTCCTGCCTACAATGCTACCCTTGCATCAATTCCGCTGTCTACTAGCATATAATGCAACCCCCAGTACATTGTTCCTGAAGAACAAGGGCTGTCAACAACCACAACAATAATAGGATTTCTTGCTTCTGGTCTAAATCTAGGATAGGCATTTTCAGTCATTTCTAGAAAATAATTTTTATTACTGGGAATATCCAGGCTATATACATTGTCTCCGAGAAGAGTCTCTCATTTTAGGATGCCCATGAGCCCTGCAATTTAGGCAGGAGAGGATGCTTCTCACTTGCCTAGGCAGGATACAGCTATACAGTCACCGTGATGGGTTAGAGTTGCAAAGCCACAGTGTTCCAGGCAGCACTTTGATTGCTAAATGTAGTTGATGGGAAATCTGATTTAACCTATAAGTATATTATACTGGGAAACTAATGTCCCAGAAGCTACTGGAAGATGCTTGAGATATTATCATCGCCTGATACATTCGCTTTTGTTATGCTTAGAAGAAAGAGATGCTTCCTCTCTTGTTTCCACACACCCCAAGAAGGAGGGGGGGGGGGAAATCCCAGTTCCTTTGAGCAAAGGGCTTGCTTTGTGTTTTCAAAGAAACCAGACTCCTCTTCTTTTTAGAGCCTCCTGTTGCCTCACCTCTTCCCACTCCCCTTCTATGGCTTTTGAAACCAAAGATGCCACAAAGACAGGCCACTCTTAGAATGTCTATCCTATCAGCTCTTCTTAGCATTGTATGACAGAAAAGAGTTGAAATGAGTGAAAGAGCTGATTGTGCTGCTGAAAGGCCAGGCAGTTCGAGGGGGTGAGCAGAGGCAGACTCCCTTTGTATGGAGGGCAGCCGCTGAAAGGACAGCTCTGAGGGGAGATGAGCAAAACAGATCTCCTATCAACCAGAGCCATCAGTAATGTCAGAAGGCACAGTCTGTAAATAAAATGCAAGTGTCTCTTCTCCCACCTGCAGTATTTCAGATGGCACCTCCGCTCTGTCAAAAAGACATGTTGTCTGTCCTTGAACACAAGACACCACAGTTCTGAGGTGAACAGGCTTATCACAAACTGGTCATTCAACAGGGAACATCCTGTGATATCTGGGTATTCAGCCTCTGCTTGGCTGTTATCTGCATATACAGCCTGATGATCCTATCAGTTCTTTGCGCACCATCATTTCCAGATTGTGAGACAAGCTACGGGTGTGTCAGTGAATGTGAGCAGACAAAGCCAAACAGAGCATTGAAGTCTGATGTCTGTATGTTTTCTTTAGATGCCTCTCAAAGAACAGGAGCAGCGGAGATAGAATTGAGAAGCCAAGAATCACAATGTGGCTTGTAATGCAAACACATTTTCATCTGGGCATAAAGCCTTGCATTTCTTTAAAGGCTGCCATCCTTCTTCCCTGCTATGAAAAATGAAATGCCTGTGTTTTATTTGTATCAAAGTTATGTATTCTTCACACTCAACTCTAAAACCTATGCTAATCCTTCAGGAGCATTGATGTTGACTGATCTGGGACACTGTGACCACTGCTATAAAAAATTTAATAGGCCTAGGTACAAGTTATGAATTCTCAACAGCACCTAACCTTTTGTTTTTCTAAGGGAAAAAAACACTAACATCCAGGAATCACTTTTATCCCTTATTCATTACATTGCAATAGTTACTGACAGCTATTAAAACTCAACTATTTCTCCTCAGCTTAAACTGACTGGAATTTTCCCACTCAGTTAGGCAACACAGCCCAGTAACCAATGCTTCTCTGCTTTGTCTTCTCAAAGGATCCGCCCAAGCATAGACCTTGCCTCAGCTAGCAGACAGGGATGAGTGGAAGATTGCTCCCCTTCTGGAAGGCCCACCATTGTCCCCAATGACAACTTTATCACTGGCAGCAACTGTGTTTTCTTGCCATCATAGTGCGGTTTATGCCAGTTCTATCAAATGCCCTTTTCTGACATAGGCTCACAAGTTCTCTCTGTGATAGGATGTTTTAATGTGAGATAGAAAATAGGCAGGGTCAAACACATTCCTGAAGGCAGGGAAGGGGTGTCAAAAAAAAAAAAAAGTCAAGATGGCAGCTTCAATCATGTGGCTACCATTTTGATTTTTCTAATTCCCCTGTGGACACCCACATAGTAACCCCTCTCTCCCAAAAACAGAAATGGAAATAGTATAATCGCCTACCTCAGCCTACTCTGATTTGACATTTATGTAGCAGAGAAGAAAGAAGTAAGCAGCAGCTTCTCACCATTACTTATTATTTGATTCCAGTTTTCTAAGGCTGATTTTCATTGAAAGAGAGAGAGAGAGAGAGAGAACTTGGAACTCCTACACAGTGTTTTTATTTATACTGAGCTCTTTAAGAAGAGACAGATTACAAATAAAATAAATCAATAAATGAGAGGTGCTAAATGGTGTGAATCCAAGTTTCAGCAAGTAAGTCTTGGCTGACTTTAGAGCCCAGGAATATATCTATTCAGGTTAAGCCACCATAGCTGCTCAGATTAAACTGTATTTTTAATTAGCTTTTCTTTCATTAAGTTATGTCTATAAATAAATGTGCACTTTCAAATTGTGTATTAAACTTCTAACTTACAGTCCTAAACTTAGGAAGTAGAAGGTCCTAGACAAGGATTTTATTTAACCCAATAATTAAATTTGTCCAGGAGAAAAATGTAAGATCTCCTCAAATACTTAATTAGGGAGGGAGGGAGGACAGTAAAGTATGCAGTTCAGCACTATCTTTTGCTTCGGTTTGTCAATTACAGTATTATGCTAACCTTACTTTGTCTCCCACCTCACCAGCATCTTTGTTATGGTTTAAATATAGTAATAAAATGGATGAAAGCCAGAATCCTCAACCATAATTCTGCCTAAATGAAAACACAGTGGGGAGATGGTTTCCAAATCTGAGAAATGGACATTCAATTAATGAGGATGTTGCTGTATTTCCCTTGCAGAGGAGGAACATGGTTTAGAAAGTGGCCCTTAATCAAATTTTTTTATTAGCCCTGGAGGCAACCTTCTAGTGAGGCAGCAGAAAACTGTTAGCTCAAGGACAGGTAGTACTTGACTTACAATAGTTCCTTTGGTGACCGTTCTAAGTTACAATGGAACTAAAAAAAGTGACTTATGACCGTTTTTCATACTTATGACCATTGCAGCATCCCCTTGGTCATGTGATCAAAATTCAGAAGCTTGGCAACTGACTCCTATTTATCACGGTTGCAGGATCCCGGGATCACATGATCACCTTTTACAAACTTCTCACAAGCAAAGTCAATGGGGAAGCCAGATTCACTTAACAACTGTGTTACTAACTTAGCAATTGCAATGATTCACTGAAAAACTGTGGCAAGGAAGGTTTTAAAATGGGGGCAAAACTCACTTAACAAAGAGCTGAAGCAGCTTCTTGGATGAGAAGTGAAATGTCTTCACAGAAAGTCCAGTTGCCTCTTGAAAAAAAGCACCTTTGGGGGTACCCTATTATGATGTACAGTGGTTTTCAGGCTGTCTGAAAGGATGAAACATTGAGTAAACCACCAGCTCTCTGGAAAACCATCTTATGCATATTACACCAATGTTTCTCAACCTTGGTAATGTTTAGATGTGTGGATTTCAATTCCCAGAATTCTTCAGCCAACTACTGAGGCTAAGGAACGCTGTACTGTACTCTCTAGATAACTTTAGTTATTGGATATCATAGAACTATTGTATGCAAAGAAATATGCTTGTGCAATTATTTCTGTTAGATAGGCGCGGGAAAGAATAGCCGAGACGTAGGACAGTTCAGCACCTTTATTTCAGTCAGCTACCGCTAGGAACAGACTGCCGGCTGGCGGCAGGGAAGCCGCTTTTATGGGCTTCCCTGCAGCCTGCTAGCCAGTGACATTTGTTCAATTCTCCCGCCGCTGACTAAGCCAATCAGCGGCGGGTATGCAAATACGTACTCGGTGCATCAGTACGTAACACCCCTCCCCTCTTAGTTCAGCAATTGTCCAATCCTGTAATCCGTATGAGTGACGTTCCAACTGTTTAGTTTTAAATGTTCTGAATGAGATGGGGCTGGTCTGCTCTATGTCGACGAGCAGGATTTCGGCCACAGGAGCTGGGTCTTCCACCAAGTCGGGTTCTGGACAGTGGCTGAGGGCATCTGTGTGGCCGATGCTCTTTCCGGGTCTGTGGATGAGGGTGTAGCTGTACCCGAAGAGGAATATGGACCATCGGGTTATGGGGGGACATGTATTGCGGTGTTTGATTGTTCCCCGCGAGTAACCCCAGTAGAGGCTTGTGATCTGTTATTAATTGGAACTTCCACCTGTACAGATATTCATGGAAGCGCTTGATGCCGGCTACTGCTGCAAGCACTTCCTTGTCCAATTGGCTGTAGTTACGTTCAGCCGCGGAGAGGGTTTTTGAGTAGAAGGCTATGGGGGCTTCCGAGCCGTTGGGCAGTTGGTGGCTCAGTACTGCCCCCACTCCGAAAGGGGAGGCATCGCATGTCAGCATTAGGGGGAGGGTCTCACTGTATTGCATCAGGATGCTGTCGGATGAAAGTAGGTCCTTTACGGCAGCAAAAGCATTGGCCTCTCTTTGTCCCCATGTCCACGTGACCGTCTTCCCCAGGAGCCGATGCAACAGTTCAGCAATGGTTGCCTTCTGTCGCAAGAAAATTGCATAGAAATTTAATAGTCCCAAGAATGCTTGCAATTCTGATTTATTTCGGGCAGTTGGGGCTTCTTTGATGGCCTTAATTTTCTTGTCTGTGGGGCATATGCCGGACCCGTCTATGAGGAACCCCAGAAATTCGACACTGGTGACCCCAATCTTACATTTGTCCTTCTTAACTTTTAACCCCCGTTCTTGAAACCGTAGTAATACCTGCCGCAACCTGTGCAATAATTGGTCCTCTGATTCTGCTGATATGAGGACATCATCGAAGTAGGGAACCACTCCGGGAATGCCGTTCAATAGTCTTTCCATTAAGCATTGGAAGAGTCCTGGGGCCACGCTAACCCCAAACTGTAGTCGGTTATATTTGAACACCCCCCTGTGGGTGACTATAGTCTGGGCTTCTGCTGTGACTTCATCTACAGGCAGTTGCTGATATGCCTGAGCCAGGTCTAACTTTGCGAATATTTTGCCGTTGCCCAGCAAGTGTAACAGATGCTGGACAACTGGCACAGGGTATGCATTTGGTTGCAGGGCTTTATTAATGGTCCTTTTATAGTCCACGCAGATGCGGATAGTCCCGTCTGGTTTCATGGGTGTGACGATGGGGGTCTCCCACGTGGCGTGCTCAACTGGTTCTAATACCCCTTGGGCTATTAGCTTGTCCAGCTGCTCATCGACTTTAGGTCGGAGCGCAAACGGGCCCCTTCTGGGCTTAAGTCTTATTGGGGTTATGCTGAGATCTAGGCTAAATGATATGGGTTTGCCCTTATATTTACCTAGACTCCCATTGAAAATGGTCTGGAAGTCTGTAAGGAGTTCGTCCAGCTTGTCCCCTCTTATTTGGTGTAGTCCCGTGATGCCGATGTTGAGCGGCTTGAGCCATTCCACCCCCATCAGTGTTGGCCGGTGTCCTTCAACGACGGTGAGGTGCAGGTTCCCTTTAAACTCTTTGAAGATGACTGGGACTTCTGCTCTTCCAAGGACTTGGATCCGGTTCCCATGGAAGTCGGTTAGGCGGATGTCTTGTGGTTTTAATTGTCTTTTTGTAATCTTTGGCACTAGTTGTTTTAGTGTGCCCCAGGCCATGATTGTGAACACGGAGCCAGTGTCGAGCTCCATGTCGCAAGGCAATCCATCTATGGCCACTGTGACTACGAACTTCTCACTCTGGTTCGCGTGGCCCACTGAGGTGTGGTAGGTGCCCCGTGTCTCTTGGGATCTATAGTCATCCCTTCTTCTGCCCCTCTGTGTCCCGGAACGGTTTTGGGCTTGCCTCCCTGGTCCCATGGGTGGTCTGGGTGGGAGTGGGGTTGTCTGGTATTGTGCCGGTTGCGTGGTTCTGCATGCCTTGGCTATGTGGCCATGCTTTTGGCAGCGACGGCAAATGGCTTCCTTGAATTTACAGGTAACCCTGGGATGGCCCCCTAGGCAGCTGGCACAATGGGGCTGCCTTTGATTAAAGTCTCTGGGGCTTACCCTCTTGTCCTGTAGACGTGGTCATCGTCGTCGTTGTCGTCTTCCTCCTCCGGCTCCGGAACCTCTGTTCGCCAGTCCGTTTGTCTCTGCGTGTGGTGGATGCCGCTGGTTTTCCAGATGCTGGCTGCAGAGGTGTCTGAGGATTCTGCGGCTCTCGCTTCCTCGACCACATCTTTGAAATTGGTGCCCCTCCGGATTAGAAGTTTTTTCTGGAGGTTGAGATCCCTCATACCTAGAATGATGCGGTCTTTCATCATCTCCTCCGGGTTGATGAACTCGCATCTGGATGCGATCTCCCGGAGGCTGGCAACGAATTCGTTGACTGTCTCCCCTTTGTTCTGGCGTTGGTGATAGAACTCGTTCTCTTCCTGTTATCCGGCAAGTCCTGGAAATTGTTAGCCTCCAGGAACATGCGGAATCTGGACATGTAGGTTTGCCATTCTTTGGTTTGAGGGTTGAAGAAGGCTGGTGCCGGAGATTGCTGTTGTGCTATCTTGTTACTTGGCCGATGCAGGTCGGAACGTGCTAAGATGGCCGACGGTTGCCACAAAGTGCCTTTGTCCTGTTGTCTTCTTCCACTACCTTCATCGCCAGTGTTAGATAGGCGCGGGAAAGAATAGCTGAGACGTAGGACAGTTCAGCACCTTTATTTCGGTCAGCTACCGCTAGGAACAGACTGGCAGCTGACGGCAGGGAAGCCGCTTTTATGGGCTTCCCTGCAGCCTGCTAGCCAGTGACATTTGTTCAATTCTCCCGCCACTGACTAAGCCAATCAGCGGCGGGTATGCAAATACGTACTCAGTGCGTCAGTACGTAACAATTTCTCTTTGTGCTCTTCCCATAATTTAATTTATGGTCCATAGGTGAAATAGTTGTTGTTGTTTGTGGGTTGCAACATTGAGGCAATTGCTTTACTGATGTCCTTTTCTTCATGATGAAACAGCATTCAAGAGATATGGAGGGAAAATCTACAAAACATTCTTAGAATCAATTCATTTCCTTCTTGTGTTTTCACTAGAATACGGCACGGTGAATAGCAATAGCAATAGCACTTAGACTTATATACCGCTTCATAGTGCTTTACAGCCCTCTCTAAGTGGTTCACAGAGTCAGCATATTGCCCCCAACAATCTGGGTCCTCATTTTACCCACCTCGGAAGGATGAAAGGCTGAGTCAACCTTGAGCCGGTGAGATTTGAACCGCCGAACTGCAGCTAGCAGTCAGCTTGAAGTAGCCTGCAGTGCTGCACTCTAACCACTGCGCCACCTCGGCTCTTTTCAACAACAGTAGAAAGAAGATGGTGGCAGGGGTACTCTGCATTTAAAAAGAGGGAGATGGCCATCTTAGGTACCAGGTGCTGGGGCATTGGTAGTTGTGTTGAATTAATAACAGAATAAGAGAATAACAAGAGTTCTAAGAGCCCTGGAAGGCCTTCTAGTCCAACCCCCTGCTCAAGCAGGAAATCCTATACCATTTCAGACAAATGGTTGTCCAATCTTTTATTAAAAACCTCCAGTGTTGGAACAAATTCTGGAGGCAAGTCATTCTACTGATTATTGTTCTAACTCTCAGGAAATTTCTCCGTAGTTCTAGGTTGGTTCTCTCCTTGATTAGTTACCACCCGTTGCTTTCAGGTGCTTTGGAGAATAGCTTGACTCCCTCTTCTTTGTGGCAGACCCTTAGATAGAACACTGCTATCGTGTTATCCCTAGTCCTTCTTTTCATTAAACTAGATATACCCATTACCAATTCCTGCAACCGTTCTTCATAGGTTTTAGCCTCCAGTCCCCTAATCAGCTTTGTTGCTCTTCTCTGACTCTCTAGAGTCTCAACATCTTTTTTACATTGTGGTAACCAAAACTGGATGCAGTATTCCAAGTCTGGTCTTACCAAGGCATTATAAAGTTGTACGGTATTAACACTTCACGAGATCTTGATTCTATCCCTCTGTTAATGTATAAAGGACAGAGGTGCACTATGCATATTCAAACCAATCCAGAAAATGATTTGATTTGGATGACCAAATCCTTGAATTGGATACCATCAGAGTCATACTAATTCAAACATTTAAACTTGTCTGCAGTTGCGGAAAGCTTCTGAATTAGTTCAAATCTATTTGGATACGTTTGATCTGATTTAGTTAATTGAATTGATTTGTCAGTTTGATTTGTCAGATCAATGTGATGTTCTAAATCAGTCTGAATTGATTTGGACAGCAAAGATTTGCAGAGGCCCTTGAGGTAACTCATGTCCTCAGGTGTGATATAGGATGTTCCACAATTGCCAGTACTGGAGTAAGACTCTACCAGAGTCCATCTGCCTTCTGTGACTTGGACAGGAGAAGGATGCAATCTATACCCCAAGCAGATAAACCTTTGGGCTGAACTCGAGGGAAGAGAAAGAGGCTTACATTGCCACTGTTGATACTCTAAAGTTGACAGGGTATTATTATTTTCTGCCCAATAGGCATTTCAAATGAGACCATAACACAAACACCTATTTCCAGCAAAAACAGGTGAAGAAAGAAACAGAAGCAGCGTTTGCCTTCCTAAGGAGATTGCTGTATGTGTTCTCTTACAGACAAAACAGACAAATAAAGCTTCTGCAGCATCTCATTTTATTCACCTATCCATCTATCTAGTTCTCACTTTCCCTTCTGGTCTTTCTCATCCTGCTGTCAGTATTTATTGATCTGGCTATACTATCTATTTTTCTGCAACATCTCCCTTTTCTTAACTCCAGCTTTCTGAGATACTGATTTGATGCTGCTTTTTAAAAAAAAAAAAATCTGAGGGACAGACAAGACATCTGCTGTGCATTCATTCTGCACTGTTTGATGTGCCTTTTTGATAGCTTTCATTTCTGTTTGGGTGATTCCCTTGAAAAGCATGTGTAGCCTGATCAGAAAGAGTCACATCCAAGCTTCAGCAGCAACTGGATGTGTGACAATTCACATAGTAGAGAATGTGTGAATAAGATAGAAAGTCACACAGGTAATGGCAACATCATAGAGAGCACTAGCAATTTTTAACACTGACTTCCTATATTTATGGTTTATCACTGAAAGCAAATATCATTCAAATTTTGTATAATCTAGATGTAGCAAACGAACAGGAGTAAGCATTGATTGCAAAGTTCAGCATTCTCATAGAATTCTTATTATACCATTTTATTTTTTAAAAGTACATGTTTTTAGTTATAACAATTAGAGTTTTAACTCAAAGTCTGAATGAGTTGGACATTTCTGGCAGAAAATCTTTAATTTGAAACAATAGTTCAGCATTTTTATAGTAATTGTGACTTCTATATAGCTTTTCTAAAACCAAATAATAGACAATTATTCAAATTAATTCTATATGGATTATATGAATAATTTATGCAAATCACCATAACAGGTCTTTTCACAACACAGACTAAGTTAAAGAATCTGAGCACTATAAAAAGTATATATCAGATGATTGATCCAATTGCATTTACATCTGAATTGCAATCCCACATTCTAAAGATACTGATATTCCTGAGAACAGAAGTATGCCTCCAAATCTCTTTCTTTATAATGTTCAGATGACTTTGTATATTTTTCTTCAAAGCACTTTCAATGGTGAATTGAATTAATTATAGTTATTTGTATGCTTTAGCAATACAATTTCTTCTTTCTGAGATCATTATTTTAAGCATACTAGTGAAGTATTCAAGGGACATCGTTGTGACCATCTGACAATTTTCAGCCATTGCAATCAAAGATACAAGCTGTGATTTCAATATCTTTCAAGCAGAAAGATATTATAGCACTGGAAAAGGTGCAAAAAAGAGCAAACCCCCCTATGGGGAAAGTTTGAGGCTTTTTAGCTTAGACAAATAATGAGTAAGAAAGGACTTGATTATGCATAGTGTGCAGAAATTGGATAGGAAGTTGCTTTTCATATCCAAAAACTCATATTATTGGAACCCAGTAATAAAACTGCTATCTCACAGTGATACGTATTCCAATAGTACTGATACCAGGCAATGAAGCTTTATGGCAGGAGATTCGGGGGCATAAAAGGGGAAACTTCTTCATGCAATTCAATACATAGTTACTGAACAGGATTCTACTGATCAGTCATTTAACATTTTATTTTAATATTGTTGGTTTTAACTCTGTCATCTTTTTATTGTAAACCACAAAGAGGCAGCAATAATTGGAGGAGGAGTAAGTCTGAGAAATCAATCCTTCAATAACAGCTGAAATTACAAAAGTCACTATCACAAGATGAAGTGATGGCCACAAGCCTGGATGAATTTAAGGGGAAGAAACAATGTAATGGATACAATAAAAATCGCATTGGCTATTAGCCATGATGGCTACATGGTTGGAGAATGCGAATTAGTGATAGTAATCGCACTCATAGCGATGTTTGGGCTTTTCATTGCCAACTGACTAAAACAGAAGCCTAATGTTGCACAAATCCTTCTAAATATCCCTGGAGTACATGTAGTAGAATACAACTTCTCTTTCAAACCCTCTTAAACTAAGCAAATGTTGCCTGCTAAATTGTTTGTCACTAAGCTACACCTGGGAAACTCAGTTTTGTTTTTCTTCATTTAGGCATAAATTACCCAGATCCCCTGGAAAAAAAAAAGTTAGCTGAAGACCAATTATGGGCAAGACCTGAGAGCACATTATACAAGAGAAGTGTATAAAAATAACAGAAATGATGGACCGGGGTCAACAAGTTGCATATTTAGAAGGTTGGTTGTATAGGTGTGTGTGTGTTTGTTTCTGCCTTGCATTTAAAAAGGACTTCTTTCACTTAGCCCAAAATAAATTCAGAGTTTTCATTTAATTATACCATGTCATAGCAAGCTGTTGCTGTATCAGAGAAATGTAAATGCTGCTCATGATTTGGGGAAGGCTAGTGTTCAGCAGTAAAAGCATGAGTTTTACCTGCAAGACCGCCTTCTACCTCATAGTTCCCAGCGAACCGTAAGATCCCACAGAGTTGGTCTCCTCCAGGTCCCGTCAGCTAAACAGTGTCGGCTGGCGGGCCCACGGGGAAGGGCCTTCTCTGTGGCTGCCCCAGCTCTCTGGAACCAGCTACCCCCTGAGATCCGGACTGCCCCCACCCTATTGGCCTTCCGGAAAGCATTGAAGACCTGGCTTTTCCGGCAAGCTTGGGGCCATTGATCTCGCAATTTGCGAGGTCCGGCCTTGAATGATATGTATGTATGTGACTGTTAATTGGTTTTCTTATATTTTATGATGTTTTTAAATGTATTTTCTATACCCTGTTGTAAGCCACCCAGAGTCCTTCGGGAGTTGGGCGGCATATAAATACAATTAATTAAATTAAATTAAATTACAAGATCCAAGTCCAATACCTGAAATATCCAAATGAGGATGGAAAGATAGCTCATAAATGATAGGCAGTCATTGCAAATCAGTCTGACAATCTTGAGCCTGATAGCACAACTTGATATAAGGCAGTTTCATAAGCATTTCAGTATTAATAAGTTATTGTTCCCGGGAGTTTAACAAGGCAAGGCAGTAGCTATAGTACTATATATATAACTCTGGATGAACAACTTGCTCTGAAAGAATCAATGTGCCTTGTGATACTTCGACACCCAGAACTTTGAATTTCTTACCCTCCACATCTTACCTATACATTACTGGTCTCTATTGCTTGCCTGACCTGAAGCTGGACTACTGGGTTGCCATTGGTAGTGCAAGTTCAGGTATCACAGGCTGGAGGTCTCTGGTGTCACAGGGTCAGGAATTTCCAATTATATAGTCATGTACACTCATGAATTGGCACCCCGGGGCTATGACTCTGCTCAGATCACTGCTGGACTCTTGAATTCACAACAACATGGCACATTCCTACGGATATGGATTTCTATACTGTAGAATAGTAAAGTATGTGCTATTCTTTGCTCATTGCTTTCCAACCTTTTCCAATTTTAGATTTTTGCATTCTGTTTCCATCATAATACTCACAACCTGTGCACAGGGCATTAAAAGGCTTATTGCTGTAACAGAATAATCATGAGTCTAATTATACTGTTTTTATTATTTGAAGTATTAAATATGAAGTGAAATTTCCCAATCTGGCACCAATGTACAAAAATAATATCACTGCCGGTAATGCAAATTGCGCTTATATTGCTTGAGGCCAAATGGATTTAATACAGTCTAGGTTCATAATCTCTGACTCCTCATCCCTGAAAAATTTACTACTACTCAGTAGGAGTTAAAACTCATGAAATACGATTCATAACAACCAAAAACAAAAGAATGGCAAACTCCACTCACAGGAAGCTTTTTCTCTCTGTGCAATCCATTAAGCGTAACAAGGAGGCACAAACTCAACAAGCAAAGAGTAAAAGGGATTTTAAAAAGAAAAAAAAAATCTCCCAGAGCCCAGAATCTTCATCCTCAACTTTGACGATAAAATCAGGAGTGGGGGGGGGGTGGCTTTGAAGAGCAGCTCTTGTTGCTAAGGGTGTAGACCTTGATCACTGTGACAACATGTGAGCAGGCATGCAGCAGCATCTACTGTTCATCAGAGAGTAAAACAACTCAGCATGGATAATACCAGCATCCTTTCAAGAAACTTCTGTCTTTCAGATCTCCACCTTCTTGTAGCAACCAGCAGATCACAAGCTTAAGGGCTGTAATTAGAAAAAGGTGATGCCACTCTTTCTATGGATCTATGTGTTTTTGTTGTCAGGCTTTCTTGTGGTATGGGGAGTTTCAAAATATTCATTTCAGCCTTCCGGACCCAAGAAGAAATGTTGTTGGCTAGCCTTCTCCAATCTAGAGGCCCCTGCCCTGAAATCAGTCAGGCTACAACTTCCTCCCTGACTAGCCCTTTCTAGCAGATCAGAATTGCAATCCCACATATCTGAAGTCTATATGGAGGTGTTGCCTTTTGTAGGCAGTTTGTTGAATCAGGGTAAGCATCAGGGGAGTTTCTGACTTTAATGCTTTTCCTTAACGACTCTATCAGGTTTATTACAAGCTGCATTAAATCAACAAGTGGGGAACTAGGAACCACCAAGAACACTCTCTTCCACATTGACAGGGCAAGCCACTTGTACATAAACCGAAACCAAAACTCACTCAATTCTACCATGATGATATTATCTAGTAGGATAATAAAATGTCTGCAGGACCAAGCTCAGAGGGCACCAAGTACCCCACAAATCCAATCCTGAGCTACAGAAGTTCTCTGTATCCCAAGCTTCCTTTAATCAATGTGGTGAACTCCTATTTTTAATTGCAGTAATTACCTATACATTTTTGAAATTGTTGCTTTTGATTATCCTAAATAATGGAGTATTAAATTCTCAAAACTAGTATAAAGCTGTATTGCTAAAGCACTAATATTTCTATTACCCAGAAGAGATTTAAGCTGATACCAAAAAGCCATGGTAGCTTACTATTTGTCAATAAGTGATAAAAAAAAGATTCAGATACTGTAATTGCCAACTCAATAAGTCTGTAGGTGACATACAACTTTTGTATGAATAGAAAGTAAAATAGTAAGGAAACAAAAATATGCAGCTTGAAGAAAACTTTTAACTGACATATCATATTCTAAAAGAGGTTCATCAACCCACCTTAATCCAAGGCCAGGGAGAAAAGCCATTGAATGGGGCACAGAGATATCTGGAAGAATGCTGTTCCAGAGCACAAGTACAGTAACAGAGAAGAGCCACTTCTGGGATCCCATCAGATAATGTTCTATGATTGATGTGACCGAGAGCACGTCAATTCTGATCAAACAGGATGAACAGAGACTATTGGAGATAGGCAAGCCCTCAGATATATGGCCCTGTGCCATGAAAGGCTTTATAGGTGATAACCAGCAATTTGAATTGTACTCAAAAGTCAATCAGCAATCAGTGTAGTTCATGGAGAAATGGTGTTACCTGGGCATCAAGCCTATGCCACCGTATTTCGGACCAGAACAGTCTTCAAGGGCAGCTCCATGTATAACACATTCCATATATTTCTCTAAATGACAAGAAAAATCAGGCTGTAGCAGACAATGCTTCCAATCATGGTTATGCATAAACCTACTTACATATCCTTTAGATAAATAACATTTTCAGTTAAATAACATTTGAATACTAGTTTTCCCAGAACAATCCTGAGAATTGGGAGAGATTTGCCTCTTGGATTTTGATCTGGGACAGGTGGCGTGCTATAATAATAGGAGCAAACCTCTATATAAGGACATGGTGGTTTTTTTTCTTGCATCCTACATGCATTGCTGTGCCTCTCTCAATCAGAGGTATAAAGGATGTAATTGCTATACTGGTCCAACGGGATTAGAGAGATGTTATCTCTTATTGAACCTGACATGTCCTCCTACCCCAGCTTCCAAGTAGGGCAGCTTTTAAAGGATCCTTCATGGGAGAGAACAGCCGCATCTTATATTGCCTTTGAAAACTGTTTATTTACAAATGTACAGATTGCGAAGAAAATGGAGAGAGGAACCGCAAATTGAAATGATGCTCAGAACATATTGAGGCCTCAGAAGGCAGTAAAAGATGCTTCTATCAAGCCACTGCATCCACATCAAACAAATGTAAAGACATTCACGAAAAGAGAGCTATGCAAAGCAATATAACACCTGTTGTTCTAATAAGTATGCATAGGAAGGCATCTCAAAGCCTCCCATTCTGTGTTTGAGTCTACCCCTTGCCGTCACACACTCTCACCCTTCAACACATTTAGCTAAACCTGTGGATTGAATATGGATTATGAATGACACCGGTCGAATGCCATTGATGTCATGTGGTGCAGACTCAATACAACTTGAAGTGTTACTGCTTATAGCTACTACCTCACATGCAAATCTCCTTCAACAGAAGCAACAATGACCGTTGATTCTGTTCCCGTAGTTAAGCAACAATATATGTCATGAAATTTAACTGAATCAGAATATATGGCCCTTCAGAAGCTACTGAATCAAGCAATACCCAAGTGAGCATAGCTGAGAGTAATTGGGACTCGTAGTTCAGTATCACCTGCAAAGCCAAAGGATTGTCATCCCTAAAATTGCTTTTAAAAACCTGGATCGCAACACCTATGGCAGCTACCAAACAGAAGCATTCAACAAACATTTTACAGTCTGGATCCAAACCTGTCAAGCAGGGTTGTCCAAGAGTTTTTGATGCCTAGAACAAAAGATAAGTAGGGACTCACACTGCCTAGTGTCTTGGCAGATAAACTTCCTTTCTACATTGAAAGGATGTAGAAAAAAAAGTTTCATACCAAGTAGTAGGATAGCTCACAGAGCACAGGTTGTCTGTATGTCCTTCTCTCCCAACTTTCTGTTGCCTTCTGAGATGAGTGTTTCACACAGCCTAATGATAGGACCAGCTCTGCTGGCAGGTCTAAAGTTCAGGCATCCAAAAAACCAAATATTTTCACTGAGGATCTATTTTTTTATTTCCTGGAAAATCTATTTTATGTCTGGCTAGAAAATGTGATCATACACAAGACGTGTTTTGAACACATAGATAGAAGTTTATTGTTACTTCCCTATATTTGAGTCCATTGTGAATCAAGGGATATGAAGGCTAGATCTGTTCTTCCATACGCATCTATTCCCAGTCATCCCCTAAGTTAACTGTGACCATGGAGATTTGTGAAAGTGATAACACTCGGAAGCTGCATTCAAGAAAGGCCAGAAGGAATGAAGCACAGAAAAGGCATCAGTCTCTCTTTTGAAATAAAAGAATTATGAATCCTCTATCATGATTTGGCTATACATCTGTGGCCAGTGGTGAAATCCAGCAGGTTCTGACAGGTTCTGGAGAACCGGTAGCGGAAATTTTGAGTAGTTCGGAGAACCAGTAGCAGAAATTTTGAGTAGTTCGGAGAACTGGCAAATACCACCTCTGGCTGGCCCCAGAGTGGGATGGGAATGGAGATTTTGCAATATCCTTCCCCCAGGAGTGGGGAGGGAATGGGGATTTTGCAGTATCCTTCACCTGGAGTGGGGTGGGAATGGAGATTTTGCAGTATCCTTCCCCTGCCATGCCCACTAAGCCACACCATGCCCACCAAGCCATGCCCACAGAACCGGTAGTAAAAATTTTTGGATTTCACCACTGTCTGCGGCTCTTCATGACCTTTTAAGGATGAAAACTGACACTGCAAAGTCCTATAAACTCTGCTTCCTTGTCACCCCTGAAAAACTTCCCCCATACCATTTCATACAGAGATGGATGATACTTGATTTGCCCTGTATTATTTGCCCTGAAGGTGTTATCCTTGTTCTCTCACTCTTTCTCAATATCCAGTTTTCATGACCAAATATTACCCTGAGAAAACTATTGTTTTAGCTATCCTAATCTTGATTATGAACTTGTCTAGTTGGCCATTGCCTTCCTTCCTATTATTAATCTACTACTTTGGCACACTGAGCAACTTCATCTATCCATTACACCCAAGAAAGCAAAATCATTTGCCACCTTCACGTCTTCCCTGACAAGTTTTAATTCATTTAAAATCCTGGTAGACGTTAACCAATTTATTATTACTTCCCTTTTTACTTTCCTAGTAAACTCTTTTAAATCTTCTTACTTTAGCTACAAAGGGACATCACTGATTCCAATAAAGGAGAATATTTGTAGCTCAGAGTTGAAATGAGGAGTCCTGCAAGAAAACAACCAAAGTCAGAGAGCCCCTCATATCACAAATTGCTTAGGTTTCAGCCTCCAATTTTTATTTTAGGTACCATGTTTTCCAGATGTATTTGCTATGCAGAAATAGTGTGCATCCTTGTCACATTATTGTTTCTTTATTGTGAAACATTCTCAGAAGAATAATCAAGTATTTTAGTCATAATACATTGCAGGTTCTGGCATATTTCAAACAAAGACATTGCTACAATTAATAAACAACAGTAAAAATTCTTCTTGTATTCTCTTGCTCTTTCCATTATCCATGATATGTTAATATCATATTTCGTGCAGAGGTGAGTTGCTGACAGTTCGGACCAGTTCTTTAGAACCGGTAGCGGAAATTTACCACCGCTCGCCGAACCGGCAGCAAAGACTGGCAGTCCACGCTCCCGAACCAGTCCTCCGGTCGCCGCGGCTTGAAAAATAACCCTCTGCACATGTGCAAAGGCTTCTGCGCATGCGCAGAGGGTCATTTCCGGGTGTTTTGTGCGATGCGATGGGGGGCGCGTGCGAGTGAAGGGAGTGCGCATGCGCAAAACGCGCACTTCCGTCGCGATCAGAACCGGTAGGGAAGGTAAGTAGAACCCACCTCTGATTTCATGTACCTCTGTCTTTTCTGAACTATGTTCATTTGGTGCATCTGCCATTAGTCATGGCTTTATTTTTCTTCGCAGGGTATTTAAACCAACTCACTTTGTATGAGGAAGTAATGCAGTGGTTATTAATATGCATATTCTCTTGTATCCCTCTTCATAAATAAATATATATACACCAATCTTTTCCAGTCTCTGGCCCCATCTTATTTCACATTTGTTTACACAGAGCTGTTAGCATTTTAACAGCTTCTTCTGCAGCATTAAATAATTCAAGGTATATTTCTTCTGCACCTGGTGCTTTTCTAGTGAAGTCAGTCCAGGAATATATTCTTTTTAAAAACATTTTCATCATACTATAATCCCATTTGTAAAGGAAATTACTGTAGTCTTTCCATCTTTAATTAACTTAAATTTGCCTCTATCAGATCTTTTCCTTGATTATTCTTGAACAGTCTCACCTTAATATAAATTTTCCTGGGATTTCTCTGGCCTACTTAAAATCTATCCTTCATAATCCTTTGCTGTTTGTGGTTTTTGCTGTTGACATTCTTGATTGAGATATATTTCCTGGCTTGAATATTTTGTAGACCTAGCAACAAATCTATGTTGTTGCAAATATCTGTGTGTTTTATGCTGGTCTTTGACCATAATAAATATTTGAATTGAATTGAATTAATATCTCTGTGTTAAAAAAATTAATCAGAAAAGCTTTTTGTGAAGGAAGAAGGAGAACTCAACAGAGTAATTAATAATTATTCTATTAATAATTAACTTGGAGAGCTCAGGGAGACAGATTCAACAATTGGCAAGGTTAAACAGTATGAATGAGGACTGGTTGGTTATAATTGTCTGCATACAGGTATTGGCTGGCTCATTGTTGGACAATGTTTGGCTAAAGGTAGTCTCTGTAACCTCCAGAGTCAGAAACATATGGACAACAACAAGCTGAATATTCTTTTGGATCTATGGATGATAAGAACAAAATGTAAGAAATTTGGGTTGGTTCTAAATTGCATTGGTTGGTATGATGCTGCTATATATCTATATATTTGGCACTTTATTTCCTTGGAAAGGCAGTTTGTTTCCAATGGTTGCATTTCTAAAATATTTCAAAATTTCCTGGGAATATCTCCTACCTTACTCCATAATCTTAAAATAGCAATTAAAACAAGTCACAGAATTGCTGCTCACACATAAGGCCCTTTGTTTTTTAGCTAATTGCAGAAAAGAAATTCCTCAACAGCACTGGTTTACTCTATTATGGAAGCATATAATAATTCTAGTTGATGAATAGATCAAATTTGTAACTATCATTTTGGTTTGTTTTTTAAATTTAGATTTTATTAATTCAATGTTATTAACTCAATATTTCAGTATGGCTGAATAACCTAAAATTTGACTCAGATTAAAAAAAAGATTGTAAAAGATACAGTTGGAGCTTGCTCTCTCTCCCTCTCCCCTCTCTCGCTCTCTGTGTTTTCTTTTCTTCAGATTGTGTTCTGTTACAAATGACCCAGAGTGAAAAGAAAGGAAACCGTTTTTTAGAATTATTTAGGGTTATAAAAAGAATTTGCCCTGGAAAATTGCATTTTTTTTAATGTCTGTATGATAACATAGGAAAAATAAGCTGCATAGGTAGAATTTCTGATGGGCTTCCTAATGAAAGGAAACAGGAAAAACAGATGCCTTTTCCCAATATTTCTTTCCAAATACTTTGTTGTTCTACATATCTGATCAAAAGAGTGCAATGAATTATAACGTATTACTGTCAAACAATTATAATAGATGAATACTAAAGTTCCAATTAAAAAGGTTAACTGCCTGAAAATTGATTTAAATAAAAACTAATGCCACCCACCATCTCTTTCTGAATTTCCAATCCAGGAAGCAGGAGTCAACAAAACAAGCAAGTAGATGGCATACAGGCATGTGAAATCTGACACCATTTTCACCTAATGCTGAGAAATGCATTCAGTCTAGAGGCGCTATCTTAAGATTGATGTTTGAAGAACATTATTGATTTATTTTATTTCTTCTAAGTTCCCAGATTTTTGTAACATTTTGCCTGATGACAAAATTTTGATAGAGAATTTGAAAGCCTAATCTTTTGACTCCTTTAGTTGATCCGAATAAAATCATTACCTATCTGAGAATTTAGGGGTAGGGTCAGGGGTGGGTTCCAACTTACCTCGCTGCCGGTTCGCTCCCTCCTGCGCCACATGTGCGTGCCTTGCACGCGTGCATATGCGCAGTAACAAAAAATCCGAAAAAATAAAAACAAAAAAAAGCTGAAAAAAAGATGGCGACCACATGCACAGTGCCAGATGTCAGCTTCTGTGCATGCTCAGAAGGAAAAAAAATCAAAAAAAAATAAAATAAAATAAAATAAAATTCCAAAAAAATTCAAAAAAAAGATGGCGCCCCCCACGGACTGGCACCGACAGATCTGGTTTGGTGATGTCATCATGACATCACCAGTGGGCCACTACCGGTTCTGGCAAACCGGTCCGAACCGGGAGGAATTTAAGAGCCGAGGTGGCGCAGTGGTTAGAGTGCAGTACTGCAGGCTACTTCAGCTGACTGTTCAGCAGTTCAGCGGTTCAAATCTCACCGGCTCAAGGTTGACTCAGCCTTCCATCCTTCCGAGGTGGGTAAAATGAGGACCCAGATTGTTGGGGGCAATATGCTGACTCTGTGAACCGCTTAGAGAGTGCTGTAAAGCACTGTAAAGCGGTATATAAGTCTAAGTGCTATTGCTATTCTTCCCTCCCCCAAAATGAACATGGTTTTTCTTTTATCCCATAAGCAAACAATCCCTGGGAAATAGAAAAAGTAGTACAGGTGGAAGAGAGTTGTGAATGTGTGAAAACCTAAGTCAAACCAAAGGCTTATCTAAATTTAAAATTCTGTTCTCAGACTGATCATCTGGATACCTAGAGGATCCCTCAAGAATATGAAGATAATTGCATCTACTACCTTTCTTGAACAACTGGTATTTCAAAGACTTTCTGCTTGATTCTAATAATTTCCAGCTTAATCATTTTTTAACATATAAAAACTGCTTTATGATCCAGCTCTTCTATTTACATCCTGTAGTGATACAGGCTATTCAAATTTCTCAGGATTCTATCATTTCATTTTGCTACATGTTGTACAGTACATCAGTTTTTAGTCCATAAAAAGTGGGATATACCAAACTCTAGACTTCTAAATACAAATGCTAGAATAAATGTTTTGAGATGTTGGGCACAATATCTCCAAGAGTTCTAGAACATATGATGAGCAAAAGGAGCCACGTTCCATTGATCATGACCAAATCTAAATCTTCATTATAAGAGGCAAAAATCCCTCCTCAAAGAACTATGTCCAAGACAATGAGAAAAAATATTGTATAAGTATCTAATGTGAAACCATCTTTGCATCTCCAATTTAAATTGCTCTGTGCCCCCCCCCTTAATTATTCTAGAGCAGGGGTGTCAAACTCACGGCCTGCGGACCAGATGTGTCAAATGCTGGCCACGCGCACCCCCATTTTAGTGAAGGGGGGAAAGTTGTTATACATCACGTGACAACGGGTCGTCGCAAGTTTGACACCCCTGTTCTAGAGTCATCACTGCATATGGCTGCTTTTGTGTTTCTCTGAGAGAAGCGTAATTAAATATCATCCTTCACATTGTAAAAATGGATAACTTTTTAACATTTGGTGATGCGTTTATCCCAAATACCCAGTAGCAAGTTGGCATCACCTTCAATACAGACAAGATCAATTATAGTGACATTTTTAATTTCCTAGAAATGGGAGTTGCTGCAGCTTATAGAAGCAGAGACAATTGAATTGCAACTCTGAATTGAACTTTTTCCAGTTTATAGCTTAGAAAAACAACAGGAAGAGATGTTGTGATGTAGATTTGGGGAGGGGGGGAAGTACTAAAATAAAATGAAATAAAAACGGCCCTTGATGCTATCTAATAGAAAGAAAACTGCATGGGTTCCAGATTTAGATAGGGTTAGCAAAACACTATCAAAGTAACTTGTCATAAAATTCTATAGACAGTTGTGAAGTCAGATACACTGATCCCTCTGTGACCTTAATCTGCAAAATATGAACCCTTTTACAACTTTCAATCTCTTTTCTAATAGTAGAAGATTGCTTCTAATCCTTTCTGCTCTTGGGTCCTAAAATGTATTGCATCTGTTACTCCTATCCCATTTGGTATTGTTCTTGCAAAGAATATTGGAGTCTTGAAATAATTCAATATGAGGATGGCAACAGACACTGAGGTGACCATAGACATAATGGAAATGTCACAGCTCTACTTTATCCAAGGAGTGAAGCCCCTTTCATTACACACCACGGGTTCCATGACAGATCAACTACCTGAATACCACCTGCCTAATAATCCTACTTCTCTCTTATATATGGGATGCCCCTCCAAATGGGATGCCCCCATCTTTCAAGAATATTTTAAAAACTTAAGGTAACGTATTTATATCCACTCAACTGTACTTTTGCCCTTCTTCTTCTCTAAAGCAGGGGTCTTCAACCTTGGCAACTTTAAGCCTGGCAGACTTAAAGTCTGCCAGGTTTAAAGTTGCCAAGGCTGGAGACCCCTGCTCTAAAGGATTACAAACATGAGGAGCTGTCAATTTGCTCTGGGAGATGTTGGTCCATGGAATCATGGATGCAAGCAAATTAGTTGGCCTCTGCAGATAATTCCATTCCTATCTATTCATAGGTAGATAGAAATAGATATATAGGTACTTCAACCATAAAATTAGCTTTACAAAAGGCTCTCTTCTGAACAGAAGAAATACACCTCTTTCAGTAAAAGTGCCTCCAACATTCCCATGGTGGTCATTTATTGTAGACTATCTTGAATAAGATTATGCAAATGTGTTTAGTCTCCTTGTTTGTAACAAAATTTTCATGGGCTCCGGGCTGCAAAATGTGATATTTGTTTTATTTTGTGAACTGTGTACAGGAAGCCATTTTGCTTTTTGATATACAAAAACAGAAATAAGGTTATAATGCAAGGGAAGAAGAAAGATTGAACAAAGCGGATTACGTGACCTGATCCTTAATGAGTCCCAATAGGACTCTAGTGTTGCATAGTGTTATTGTGTTTCTGATTTTTGTTGCTGCAGAACTTCAATATAGCAATATTGTATTGCAAAGACACCCCCATTTACTGTGCATACCACTGCACAACTCAGGATAGGAGACAGCTAGATTTCTACACGCATTCCTACACCGCACATATCTCATCAGAACCTTTCCACTTTTCTCAACACAATGATTACTGGTGATTCATTTACTTCTATGAGCGCTTTTAAAAAAAAATCAGATCAGAATGCTGAAATTTCAAAATGTTTCAAGTACAGCCCAAGGGCTGATGGTCTAATATTGGGATTACTTTAATTTATGATAGAATAATAACTCTGTTATTCTATTCTATTCTATTCTATTCTATTCTATTCTATTCTATGATAAAGAAAGAAGCTGTTATTAGCAAAGAAACTTGTAAGAATGAAAGCTTTGAGAAACTGACGCCGGGTAATACCTATTCGGGGAATGCAGAAATAACCCAGGGGTGGGTTCTGGCTTACCTCGCTGCCGGTTCGCTTCCTCACATGCCACATGGGCACGCGTGCACTTCACGCGGGCGTAGGAGCGGGCGCATGCGCAGTGCTAAAACCCCAGCTTCTGCACATGGGCAGAAGCAAAAAATAGCTTCTGTGTGTGCGCAGAAGCAAAAAACAAGATGGCGGCGCCATAGGCGCCGCCGAGAGAGCTGGTTCGGGGGCATGTCCAGCCGGCCATCGCTGCTGGTTCGGCGAGCAGTGGGAAATTCCCGCTACCGGTTCTATAGAGCAGGTCCAAACCAGCAGGAACCCACCTCTGAAATAATCTCAAAGAAGGTACGCAGCAACAGGTAAGGCAAAGTAAGAAGCAACTCAGTCCAGAGAAAGAAGAAGGCATAAGAAAGAAACTCAAAATGACCCTGCCTTGATTCTGTTTGGTATAAGAGGAGGCAGAGAGAAACTCTGGCAGGCTTTGGAGATTCTATCAAGCCCTACAATAATAATGTAGCATTCCTGTAATCCTAACATCATCTGTTTCCTGATCTTCTTTCAAAAGGCTGACCTAAGGGAACATCCAAACAAACCAAAGATTTCAAGTCAGACATTGTGATGAATCCTGACTTATCAGGTAGCTGATAAATTGACCCAACATTGAGAAGCCTAAATAAGTAGAATTCTGTTTTTTGTTTTCCAGGGCAGCTTCTCCCATGTCATCCTTCTATATAAAGATTCAGCTGGTGGAAAATAGACCAACCCTTTATAATTCCAGCAGGGCCATTAGGAATGTGGGTTTGGTTGAGGGGTGGGTTCTGGATCTTTTTGCTGCCGGTTCGCTCAGGGTCATGCCGGGCGTGTGCGCGCACTTTGCACGCGCACCCCTCCCCCACAGCAATCAAAAATTTAGCTTCTGTGCATGCGCAGAAGCAAAATCCAAGATGGCAGCACCCACAGAGACACCGACAGAACCGGCTCCGTGATGTCATCGCCAGTTTACTAATGGTTCTAAAGAACCGAATAGAACCGGTAGGAACCCACCTCTGGTTTGGTTCCTAGATGGTTCAGTTTGCCAAGTAGAAAACTTAGGATTTTGTCGATGGAGCATTATCCTCAATTGGACAAAGCAACAGTCAGTCTCCCCAAAGGGGCTGGCTTCCACTTATCCTTCACATGCTATAAAATTGAGGATAAGTGCTCATTAAGGCAGAAAGAAGAAAGGAGAAAGATCAGACAGGGCCTGCCTATGAACATCCAAATAGGAAGCCCAGATTTCTCTCTTTAATCATGCTCTCTGCAATGGAAAAAAAAATCCCCCAAGCATTTATTCAAAGAAGTAATAAGTTTAACCAATTTAGCTACTTTCTCATTAAAAACCTTCTCCGTGTTCAAAACTGCATGGCTACAAAGTTACTGCTTGTGCTTCAGAACCTATCGTTTGTATTGCTGGCTTTGTTTGGGAAGATCCAAAATAATTTCCTTTCTATTTTTCTAAAGCTGAAATGAAGAGAAAAGTTTTGGGTAGAAGGGCTAAGAACTCCCTAATTAGCCAGACCTGAATATGTCAGGAAATTCAGCCTGAGCAATAACAGCCTGTTATAATTGTCCTTCCCAGGTCGGCCAGGGAAGTTTTGAATTATCCCTTCTGATTTGTAACAAGCATCTTTTAGAAAACTGTGTTGATTGGTGCATCTTTTCCTTGCAGCTCGAAATCCAGAATTAGTGTCAAAAGGTAGAGAGGGAAGCTAGATTGAACACATGTAGAAGAAAAGTTATTTGTTTGCCAGGATATCTGTTCTATCTTGGTCAACTAAGCAGCATAATCGCTGGTCATTCAAGGCTTTTTAATTGTTATGAATCTTTTTAATATATCACTAAATAAACTGGTGGGACAGAAGAAAAAGTGGTCAAAGTAAACTGTTGAAAGTAAAAATCCCACTTTAACCTTTTCTTTGAAAAATATCTGTACAAATGTATTTTTTATTTAATCTTTAGCAGGCTACTGTGGGTCTAGGACAACTCACCGTGGTCAGGTCGGTGCAGACAGGTGGGCGGGCCTGGGTGGGCGTGAATGGATCAGTGCAGAACAAGTTGCCCCAGACAATTGGATGTAAGGACAACTCGGCGGCCCACCAGCTCCTCCTCTCCTCGAACTGCTGGCAGCCAAGCACGGAGCCGGATGCCATTTTGTCCCATCCCATCCCAGCAACGCAACCTCAAAGGGAGAGAAATCTGTGAAGGCTCTGGGGGTTTGAGCCGTCATGGGACCTCTAGATGGCTGGGGAAGCAGCCCCACTCAACACATCCCCTCAGGAAGCAGGCAGGCAGGTGAGGCAAGGTGGGCCAGGTCAGAGGAGGAGGAGGAGAAGGAGGAGGACCAGGGTGATGGGGAAGTTGTTCTTGGAGCCAGTGGATCCATCACTGCTGGACTCCAGCATGGGCTCCAGGAGCTTTTGCGGATTTCTCTCCCTTTGAGGCTATGCTGCTGGGGTGGGATGAAATGGCACCCAGCTCTGCGTTTGGCTGTCAGCAGTTCAGGAAGGGGAGGAGCTGGTGGGGCACCGAGTTGTCCCCATGTTCAGTCGGCCGGGGCAGCTTGTTCCATGCCTACCCATCGGTGCCCACCCAGCTATGCCGACCCTTCTGCACTGACCCAGTCACACCCACCCCTTTGCACCGACCTGGGTGTGCCAAGTCATCTGTGCCAAATCATCCACACTGACCCATCCATGCCCACCCATCCACACTGATCTGGCACTGTGAGTCGTCTCATTCCAGGCTATCCAGTCTACTGTACCTAGACAGCAAAAGTTTGGAAGACGACAAGATGGCAACGAAGAGTAATAAAATATTCCAAATCTGCTGCAATCACATTTGTTTTCATCATGGTTTTAATGAGCAAGTTATCAGTAGGATTCATACCTCATTAAGCCATTATTTTGTTAACCATAGTTTAACCCATAATTGACTATATTCACCTATCAGAATGAGTTATAAAGCATGGCTACAATGCTTAATTTTAATGACTAGATTCACACACTGCGCTAAGTTATAAACAACAAAACTACAGTTAAGCCTGGTACATTTTCCTTTTTTGGTGCCTGTGCCAGCATTGATTCCTGGCAACTGACTGGACAACTCCCTGCAGTTTCTTTAGCAACATTTCAGAAGTTATTTCTAGGATTAAGAGAAAGGGACTGGCTCAAGGCCATCTAGCTGGCTTTGTGCCAAAAATGAGATTAGAATTCCCAGTTTCTAGACAGGTGTCTTAACCATTACATCTGCTAAACCAATAGTTGTTCTGATTGGCCCATGCATGGTTGTGTGAATGTTTTATTTTAAATATAGTTGGGTTTTTTTTCCCCTTTCTTTTTTAAATTGTTTTTATATGTTTTATTTTTTTATGATGTAAGCCGCCCAGAGTCCTTCGGGAGTTGGGCGGCATATAAATTTTATAAAATAAATAAATAAATAAATAAACCAAGGCTTTCATACTTAAGATTCCCATAGCCAAGATACCAAAACCCAGATACCCAATAAATGGCAGCAAAAGAATCTGAAAATTCATTTGTGCAGAATGGTATAGGGTCTCCTGCTTGTGCAGGGGGTTGGACTAGAAGACCTCTCAGGTCCCTTCAAACTCTGCTATTCTGTTATTCTGTTAAATCTTTTGCTGCCATATCTTTCTGGATTTTTTTCAGCCCTGATATGGTAAACTTAAAATGCTATACAGCTAGTCCTCAATTTACAACAGTTCATTTAATGACCATTCAAAGTTACAACAGAACTGAAAAAAGTGACTTATGACCATTTTTCACATGTATGACGGTTGCAGCATTCCCATGGTCGCATAGTCAAAATTCAGACACTTGGCAACTGACTCATATTTACGACGGCTGCAGTGGCCTGAGTTCATGCGATCACCTTGACAAGCAAAGTTAATGGGGAAGTCAGTTTCATTTAACAACCATGTTATTAACAACTGCAGTGATTCACTTACCAACTGTGGCAAGAAAGGTCGTAAAATGGAGCAAAACTCACTTATCAAATGTCTCGCTTAACAACAGAAATTGTTGGGCTCAATTGGGGTTGTAAGTTGAGGACTGCCTATAATAGCTTGGATCACACATCCCAAAACCAAATCAATTGCCTTGTGGTTTAGCAGTGGTAGCTCTTCAATGGGTGACCTTTACAGGGAAAGAAAAATTTTAAAAAATCTGTCCACTTTCTCCACATCACTGAATCATTTTATAAAAAGTAATCTTGTACCTTCATTAGTTATAGGTTGCATAAATAAAAAAAAGTATTAAGTCGTTAACTTTCTTGTTGTGGATAAAATGGTCTAGTTCTTTGATAATTTTTAACTGCTTTTTTTTTTGTCTGCAACTCTATTAATCCATTTTCAGGGTAGAATGACCATATCTATTAGACTGGACATTCCCAAGGCAGCACTTCCATCTAAGCCTGCAACGTTGTTTTCTATTCAGACCCTTCCCAAATAATCTTCCGCATGCAACATCACTGGATATAGTTAACATTTTTATTAGGCCAAGGACTCTTGAATGGAGCTGGTCATTCAATGGTGGTGTTGCATTTGTCGGTTGGGAGGTTGGGAGAATCAAGAAAGTTATTAAAAAGCACACACAGGAAGATTCGGTGCTAAAAGGTTAAAGCTTCATTTGACAGATAGTGAGCATGAGGAAATGGAAAGTAAATGGGTTGCTGAAATGTTTTACATTCATACTCATCACAGGCAAGGGGAGTCGCCATTTTAATGAACAGAGATGTATCATCTCACTTATAGAGCTTTCTAACTGATGATAAAGAACCATGCATTAAGAACCTGCAGGATTAAACAGCCTGCAGATACAGATTATCTATTGTCATGCACCAAATGAGAACAAATTGCCCTTAAAAGTCATTCTTACATGGATAAATCAGCAAAACTGCTGAAGAATACTTGGCAAGAGCAGGAGGGGAGGAGAAATCCGGGTGTGTCTTTTAACTTCTTACTTAGAGGGTCATTCAGAGTAGGAACTTGCACAGACAATTTATCATGGACATCTAGGTTCATATTTATTCTCTCTTGCTGGATATTTGTAGAGTTACAAATTTTCATTAATAATCTTCATCATTTTAATGAGTATAATCCTAGATGGGGAAAGGGTCTATTGATTTTGTTTTAGAGAAATTCCAGAGGGGGAAAACTACCAACAATTGGAGAAGGCCCATTGTGCTTCCATGCACCTTTTTAACTGCCCTCTGGTCCTGAGTTCAAATTTTCTAACACCACTGGTATCGTGCATGAGAATGATGCCACCTCAAGGAAGAACACAAACATATCCATGGTGAGTATTTCAGGTCAGAAGATAATTGCACATTGATATAATAGATAGCTGATAGCTATTTGCAAAAGTGGTACCACTGCTACTACCATAAGACAAAGAGCATTAAATATGCTTGGGCTGCGATGTGAGAAGTCCACTAGAGGGCAAAGGGACATCTGGAGTTTGCCTTACCAGAGGGGCAAGTAGGAGGTAATATTTTCATCCCAAAACTTTTATTTTTCTAAGGTATCTCTTGCATGATATAACTCTGCCATTGTCAGCCTCTTCACAAAATTGTGAAGACTTCTAGTCCCCCAAATCCCAGCCAGCAGGTAACAATGTAACTTGAGGGCATAAAGTTGGAAAGTCAAGATTAGAGCACTGGACTAAGAAGAACAACTCAGTCAGAAAGTTTAGTAGATGACAGATAACTTGTGCAGATAAAAGGAGGAAAAAGATAAATCATGAACCCTGAGCAGTTTGAGGGAAGGTCAGGAGATGAATCTATGGAAAACCTAGATAGTGGCCAACAGATGTTTAGAAACGTATACAAATGTAAAAGGTAATAAACAGATGTATGATTTGTGCCGTCACTGTGAGAAAATAAAGAAAAGGGATGAAAAAAGACTACAAATGCCCACAAGAGTTGTGGTGGCACAGTGATTAGAATGCAGTATTGCAGGCTAATTCTGCCGACTGCCAGCAGTTCAAATCTCAACAGCTCAAGGTTGACTCAGCCTTCCATCCTTCCAAGGTTGGTAAAATGAGGACCCAGATTGTTGGGGCAATTTGCTGACTCTGTTAACCGCTTAGAGAGGGCTGTAAAGCACTGTAAAGCGGTATATAAGTCTAAGTGCTATTGCTATAGTGCTGTTGCTATTTTTTTTGTCCTAACATTTACCCACCATGCAGGGTCCACATTTTTTTAGATCAATCAAATGTTGATCCATTAATTAAGACAGGAACTAACCAACCAGTTTGTCATCTCAGCCTGATGTCATGGGCTGGGAGAGAGTGACGATCTAAAGTCACCCAGCTGGTTTTCATTACTAAGGCAGGACTAGAATGCACAGTCGTCCTGGTTTCTGGCTTGTTACTTTAACCTCTAGACCAGGGGTGTCAAACTCGCGGCCCGCTGGCTAGATGCATCACATACTGGCCCCACCCTTGCCCGGTTTAGCGAAGGGGGGGAAAGTCCCGATACGTCATGTGACGACGACGTGACAACATGAATTTGACACCCCTGCTCTAGACCAAACTGGCTCAGTAACTAGAAATGCCTACACATTTATTATTTTATGGCTCATACAGGTGATTTTAGAAACAACCCAGTGAGGTAGAAGAAATCTATACCCACATGGCATTTAAAAATGTAAAAACAAGTCCCTGCTCTCTACTGGCACTGTCCATATTCCGATCATCCACATTCCACTGCTTATGAGCTCCTTCAAGCTCCCTTTAAATGAGCTCAATTATCTCATATTAATCAGTCCTAATTTTTCACATGACTATGTCACAATGAATGCTTTGGAAGAAAACAAATGCCTTGTTCAGATCTGTTCATTACAGGCAATAAAAATGAAGCGTTCTCAGAGGCTGAACTGCTAAACTCAAATTGGAAGGAAAAGTTCAGTTTCCAAATGACACATCCAAAACAACAGTGTACACATGTTGTCATTACTGCCAGCTACTATTTCATAGCATGTCTAGATAAGGCAGCAATGTCACTGTGTCTGTCTTCTTTGACATTATTGTGTGATTTTAAAACTAGATCATAATTCTTTAATACCACTTTGTAATTATCTTAACCCAATAGAGTGGTCAGTTGCAAATCAAAAACAAAAGCATTCAGAGGTTGGTCATAAAAGAATGGCATCATGATCGTGATAAATGCTCCTGCAATATTAAATCTCAATATTATCAACTAGAATAGAAATAGAATGTGGAAAGCCATATATATCAGACCATTTATCCATCAAATATTTGAAAATGAATGCTCATATATTCCTGAACACAAATATATAGAGAATTCAAGTTAATGTATAAACAAGGATTGATGTATAAACAAATTATGCCAGAACTGAACCTCGGATCATTTGCACATAATGTAGACATATGTTGTGCTGTATTCTGTTGTGTTTTGACAAGTGATAGGCATCTTCTGGTACTCTATAAATAATATCTTTCAAAACCATCCTATCACTTACTGTGTAACACTGTCCTTGCAGGTGCATTGCTGACACTTCCTGTATGCCATGTCATTATGTCATGTACCATCAGCCTTGTCATCCTCCATTCACCTTATCCAACATTATCATTTCTATAGATGTATAAGCCTGCATGATGTGTTCAAGTATGATTGCTTTTATTTGATAATCCTTCCTTCCAGTGAGCACTTGTTTGATTTCCTCCAGTCCTGAACAGTTGCCCTTTTGATTGTCTAAAGAATGTGAAGCCATTTCTTCCATCACATAATTCAAATGAGTCACTCTTTTTCCTCTCACTTTTGTCCAAAATCCACCCCACATATTCAGACATCATAAGACAGAGAAATTAGTAAGTGACTCTAATTTTTGTCCTAACTGAACTGTCACCATCTTTTGAGTTTATGTAGGTCAGAAATGCCTTTTTGCCCATCAATAGTCTTCTCTGACTCTCTATTGCACTCCTGCTATCTTTATCAATTCTGAAGCATAGAAAACTGAATCTGTCAACCACATCTGTCATCTCAATGTTTATCTTAAATTCCTTTAGTTTTCCAGTAGACATGATCTTTGTTTTCTTGATGTTCAAAGAAAGTCCAACCTTTTCACTCTCCTGCTTTTCTTTTAGAATGATCATTCTTAGGTCAACACTATAATCAAATAGATTACATCTTATGTAGCAACAAATGGAAAAGTTCTCTGCTGACCTGAAAAACACTGCCAAACAAGAGCCATCATTTGGGTTACTGAAAAAATGTGTTAGCAAGAAAAAGATCATTTCCTGCACAGAAGGTTATCAGCCATTGTCTGTAGGTTCTTGCTGCATATTTTCCAAGAGTTTTCAGGTTCTTCTCTGCCAGTGATGGTGTTTGGTCCATCACTTGTTATAATCTCCTATAGAATTCATCAACCTCTTTTTCTGCATCCATCATTGGTACGTTCCCTCAGTAATCATGAAAGTTACACATGATTGAATCCTTATGCAGAGTGTATCCCATTATATATGCAGTAATATATTTTGAAACAATCATTACCACTTCATTCTATGAGTTTCATTTCCAGAATAGAGTATTTTGAATTCATCTGACTGGAAATGTTCATTTTTGTCCATTTTGGTTCACTTATTTCAAGAATTTCAATCCTAATTGTTGTTACAGAGCCCACTGTAACAACATTGCCAAAAAAGCATTAAGAGTTGTTAACCTAATCTTGCATAGCTTCTTCTCTGGTAATATTGTACTTTTAACTAGAGCATACAAAACATTTGCTAGACCAATTCTCGAATACAGCTCATCTGTCTCGAACCCGCACTACATATCAGACATTAATACAATTGAGAATGTCCAGAGATATTTCACGAGAAGAGTCCTCCACTCCTCTGTTCACAACAGAATACCTTATGCCACCAGACTTAAAATTTTGGGCTTAGACAATTTAGAACTACGCCCATTATCTGCTACAATGTTCTACCTGTCAATGACTACTTCAACTTCAACTACATGAGTACATGAGCACACAATAGATACAAACTTACGGTAAACCACTCCAAACTCGATTGCAGAAAATACAACTTCAGCAACAGAGTGGTCAATGCCTGGAATACATTACCCGACTCTGTGGTTTCTTCCCCAAATCCCCAAAACTTTAACCTTAGACTGTCTACTGTTGACCTCACCCAATTCCTAAGAGGTCTTGTAAGGGGCGTGCATAAGCGCACCAACGTGCCTACCGTCCCTGTCCTAATGTTCCCATGTACTCATAACCATTTCATGTATACATGTTTATACTTTTACTGTAATCTTATATATGCTTGACAAATAAAATAAATAAAATAAAATAATTTGCAATATTTCCACATTAGTAATATCCAGCATTCCCTGATTCATGCTGTAGATATTCCATATCCCCACACTAGCAATAGCAATAGCAATAGCACTTAGACTTATATACCGCTTCATAGTGCTTTACAGCCCTCTCTAAGTGGTTCACAGAGTCAGCATATTGCCCCCAACAATCTGGGTCCTCATTTTACCCACTTCAGAAGGATGGAAGGCTGAGTCAACCTTGAGCCGGTGAGATTTGAACCGCCGAACTGCAGCTAGCAGTCAGCTGAAGTAGCCTGCAGTGCTGCACTCTAACCACTGCGCCACCTCGGCTCTTGACTAAATGTCAAGCTGTTGCTCCAAGCTGTTTTGGGGTTCTGAGTACATCAGCGACAAGACATAGGGAAGGCTTTCGTCCAATAACAGCATACTGCTAAAAGCTACCTGGTAATTTTTTTGTCAAAAGGTTACCTTCAAATGTGTGTCTCATTTCTCAGCAACATGACATTCTTTCTTATTGAGTTTGTTTCCATAAATATTCTTGGTGCATTTAAAGAACTAGTTTGCCATTGTTTTCTTCCTCACAATACCACTGCTGATGTTGCTACAACCTTACCTGTGGCTGTTTGGTCATAGACCCAGGCAAAGTATTTCCATTTTTTTAGTAACACGGTTGTTAAGTGAATCTCGCTTTCCCATTGACTTTGCTAGTCAGAGGGTCACCAAAGGTGATCATGTGACCTCAGGTCATGGCAACCGTTATAAATATGAGTCAGTTGCCAAGCATCTGAATTTTGATCAAGTGACCATGGGGATGCTATAATGGTTGTTAAGTGTGAAAAACGGTCATAAGTCACTGTTTTCGGTGTCGTTGTAACTTTGAACAGTCACTAAATGCACTGTTGTAAGTCGAGGACTACCTGTATTGTAGCTTTTAAATATAAGGTTATTTACATTTGATAATTTACCACCGTAGACAGGGGTGGGTTCTTCTTTTCTTCGCTGCCGGTTCGCTCAGTGCCGTGCTCCGCGGGCACGGGCGCGGTTTGCACATGTGCAGTGCATTAAAAAAGCTTCTGCGCATGCGCAGAAGCAAAAAACAAAATGGCAGCGCCTATGACGCTGCCGAAAGAACTGGTTCAGGGGTGTGGCAGGCCTGGGTCGCTGCCGGTTCTAGCGACCCAGGCCGCCAAGTTACTACCGGTTCTATAGGACCAGTTCGAACCGGGAGGAACCCACCTCTGATCGTAGATAAACTGAACAGAAGTATATTTTATGAATATTAGTTTTTCAATATGTTTATTAGTATATCAAGATATTTTATAGATTGGTATTATCTGTTTAAATTTAGAGGGAGGTGATTGTATTGTCATTATCTCTGTACGAAAAGCAAATTGAAGGTCATTTTCGTTATAAATTTGTCTGTTGTATAATTTTGGGTCACTTTTAAATTTTTTTTCTTTTCCTTTTACATTAGGTAACATTTCAGTGTTTGAGATTGAAATTTAATAAAAATATTATTAAAAAGTAGGTGGTGGTTAGACTGTGTTCTATACTGGGGATGGGGGGGGGTTGTTGAGAAACTTGGCAAGATAACACACCTATAAGCTGTGCAGTTAGATTTGATACTGCCAGTGCAACAACTCCAGGAGCCATACCTGCCCCTATTAACTTCATTCTTGTAAGTCAATTTAGTAGACCATTGACTTTAAAAAAGCTCTGCCCAACATAATTCCCATTCATTCCTCATTAGCGTGGGCATCATTATTTTGTCCGTTTAGGTCAAGGTTACAGAGATGTTACAAGATTGCAGACTTAAATTCATTGGCGCCATATAATTTTAAAGCCATAAGCAAAATGATACGTTTTGATAGCATTTTGCACTCCATGAAGCCCTTTCATTGGAACATCTCATCAGGCGTTGCTATTGTTAATTACAGTACAGCTCATCCGTGGTGGGTACAAGCCTCCTCATCTCTCACGGCAGCCTTTTTACAGTAATTATAATTCCTTAGTGGAGGGGAAATTGGGGAAGGAGATGATCCCTGGTTTCTTCTTCTCCTCTAAGCCCCCCATACTGGGAATCTATGAAACTGAATGCAAGCTTCTTTGCATTTTTGTTTCTTTAAAAAGAGGGAAATTGCTTCCGTTCACAATTATAGGAACGGCTATAATCATATTGAACTCTAGAGGAATAGCAATGCTACCATGCTGCAACAAAAGAGTTGGCTTTTGTTGCATGACATTTATTGTGCAGTACAAGGCAACCCATCCTTCTTTCCATATATAATATAGGCTAGAGCCATTTCCCCTCCCCTGGTGTCCCTTAGCAGATCCCCAGTGAAGCCTCTTTCTCTTCAGCTGAACTATGGAACTGCCTGCCACTTTGGTGAGTGGAGAGGAACAAAGGGAGCCACACACTGCAAAGAAAGCTGCACCCTGCTCCCCAACCCAGCATAAAGGCTCCCCTCCCTCCAGGGAGGAAGAGGATTCATGCATCAACCACCGGTGCCCCCTCCCACTCAGCACTATTTCACCAGCAGGCATCCGAGTCATTGCATCATCCTTCCCTTGCCACCCACCATGATTAAGTGATTTCAGATTTAAGTCTCAGTTCCAAAGCAACCTATTGCCACTCACTTCTCAGGGCTTGCTGCCAGTCAATTGGGCACAGGGGCCAGAGGGTGGTGGAAAGAGGACAGGGATATGTCCTTTCCATTTTCCCTTGTGCCACGCAACCTACAGGTTTCTGTAGTCGGATATCATGATCATGTGACTGGAGCTAATTGTGGCAATGCTGGGCAGCCACAATTTTGTGAATACAGCTGGTGTGAAGATCCTTGAAATTGCAATTACACAGGAATTTTGAATGCATTCTTTAAATTAACAGTTCTGAGGCACCTTGATTCAAAAATTTTCATGCTATGATGCATTATTTGAACTAATTGAAGGTTACAAACAGACACACATGACACAGAAGCCACTTCCTCAGCTGTAAGAAGCATTGTGCTAAATTACATGTATTCATAAGCAATTGTGACCAGTGAGATCACATATCCAAACCATATACCCATACCTGTAAATTAGCATAACATTCTGTGCAGTCCATGAAAGCTTTTAACATAATTAATGCATTAGCCTTTAAGATACCACAAGATGGTTTGCTGTGTTCTTCTGTTAGGAAGCTTGCAAACTAATTATTACAACGCAAATTAACTGATTAAATGTTTAGCCCTGCTTTTTGATCCAAGGATGAAAGCAGCATTGGAAAAATGAAGATTGTTTTGCTCTGTTTGCTGTAGTCCTCGGGATAAAGTACTGTTCTAAGTTTGAAAATATATTCAGCTGCTATGGCAATTGGTTCTCTATCTGTATATAATGCTGTATAGGGTGGAAACTGACCCTCATAAGGACTCTCCAGGGGTGGGCTTCAAAAATTTTAGCAACGGGTTCTCTGCCCGGTTGCTGGGTGGGCGTGGCCATGGTAGGCGTGGCCTAGTTGGCCTCCTGCACCATGGCGGGGGGGGCGTTTTCACCTTCCCGGGCTCCGGAGGCTCTCTGGAGGCCAGAAATGGGCCATTTCCGGCCTTCTGGAACTTCCAGGAGGCCCATTTTTCGCAGGGCCAGTCAGGAGTGGGATTTCGGGGTTTGCTGAACCGCGCAGAATCTTCGCTAGAGGATCGCCCGAACCCGGGCGAACCCGGAGCAGCCTACCCCTGGGACTCTCTCACATTTATATCACTCAATTGGAAGAAGTTATTTGTATACCCAGCTTCCTATCCTTTAAGCAGTTCCCTATCCATAAGAGCCTTTGGTGGCTTATACCCAATTTTATCCATTGGAACAATGGTGAGAATTCATCTACCTGGTGGGCAACTGGGTTTTAGCTTGGCACTAAGCATAGAAGACTGCAAACGCATCTCTGACTGGCAGAAGCAGCTTTTCGAACTTGGGGACGCTTGATCCTATTTTCAGAGTGCTTCTTATCTACTCAAACT
>QLTV01001324.1:324358-347604 GCA_003457575.1 Thermophis baileyi | reverse complement strand
GGTGTGGACTTCAACATTTTTAGCAAGGGGTTCTCTGCCCGGTTGCTGAGTGGGCGTGGCCATGGTGGGTGTGGCCTAGTCCGCCTCCTGCACCACGGCGGGGGGGCATTTTTGCCCTCCCTGGGCTCCGGAGGCTTTCCTCAAGCCTCCGGGAGGGCAAAACCGGCCTCCCCCGGGCTTCAGAGGCCCTCTGAGGTCAGAAATGGGCCCATTTCCGGCCTTCCCGAACTTCCGGTAGGCCCGTTTTTCACCCTCCCGAGCCTCTGCACGCACCCTGCGCTTACCTGCATCCAAAATGGGCCGCATGGGGACTCCTGGGAGGGGAGGGGCGGGGTGGATGGGGCCAGCCAGGACTGCAAACGCATCTCTGACTGGCAGAAGCAGCTTTTCGAACTTGGGGACGCTTGATCCTATTTTCAGAGTGCTTCTTATCTACTCAAACTGGCAGCGGTGGGTTGCTCCTGGTTCGGCCCGGTTCTTAGAACCGGTAGCGGCGGAGGAAGGCTCCGCCCACCTGCCCGGGATGCTTCTGCGCATGCGCAGAAGCGGCATGCGAGCATGCGGGCGTGCGCGCGAACCGGTAGTAAAGGGTTTTAGAACCCACTATTGCAAACTGGGTATGTTTTTCAACGAACAGTTTTACAGCAAGATGCTATAGATCTCTGTTATTCTTTCATTGCAAAGGAATTGACCTGCGTGACTACTCCTGAAACAGCTAGCCACTTGGGAAAACAGAAAGTGCAAAACATTAAATGTGTCAAATACAGTGTTTGAACCATCCTCAGCATCGTTTACAAATAACATTAACCATTCTACAAGCTTCTATTCTCACAATCAGACACTTCTAACACGAATAATGCTTAGAGATGGTCTCCTTTTCAAAATTATCTTTCAGGCTGTTTTTTCCCCCTTAGAGTCTTTAAGGCAGTACTTTTCAATCTTACCACATTTAAGGTGTGTGGACTTCAACTCCCAGCACTCTGACTGGGGAATTTGGGGAATTGAAGTCCCCACATCTTAAAGTTACTGAGGTTCAGAAACACTGGGCTAAAGTATTGAAGTAGGATGAGGAAAACTTTGGAATGTATCAACTGTCAACCATGGGGATTCAATCAATCCCATCACTTTTTTTCATCACAGTCTACTTAACAAGTTTATTGTCATAGTGATAAAATGAGGGATGAATCCCCATTTAAGCTGTCTTGAGCTCCTTAAGGCAATATATAATTCTAACAAATGAAATAAATTCTGTACTGACATTAACTTACATTCATTTCTTACTACAGAAATTCTCATACTGCAATCCCACAATCTTTTCAAGAGCCGAGGTGGCGCAGTGGTTAGAGTGCAGTACTGCAGGCTACTTCAGCTGACTGCTAGCTGCAGTTCGGCGGTTCAAATCTCACCGGCTCAAGGTTGACTCAGCCTTCCATCCTTCCGAGGTGGGTAAAATGAGGACCCAGATTGTTGGGGGCAATATGCTGACTCTGTGAACCGCTTAGAGAGGGCTGTAAAGCACTGTAAAGCGGTATATAAGTCTAAGTGCTATTGCTATTAGTGCTAAATAATAAAAGGAGTTTATCCGCTGCCCTAACCTCATGAATAAAAATAATTGTTTTATTTAGGGTAGGGATAAGCAAAAAAAATATAACTGCCATATACTTTTAGAAATAAAACTACCACTTACTTTTGATCATTAAATTTTAATAACTTTATTAATTTTTAAACAGAAAGATAAAGACTAACAAAAACTAATAATCAAGAAAAAGAATAGTTCGCAATTCTCAAACTTTGCAGTAACACAACTGCCTACTGCAGCAGGGATATCTGCAAACTATGGTCAAAAAAGATGAACTAGTGACCATGATATGCAACTGAAGGTTTGCTTCACTTTTTTTAACCACAGTTTATCCTATGCAGGCTTGTGCAAGCAAAACAAGGATTAAAGCCCAGACTAAGCTTTGACAGCATATTCATTCTGCCTATGTAAACCTCATCAGCTTCTTTAAAGGTTTCCCCACTCCCCTTCCAATACTTTGTGCATCTCGGGGGAGAGGTCTTTACCCACATATTTAAAGTTCCTACTTTACTCCTACTCTGCATTCTCTGTTGTTCTTCACTCTTGCTTCTCTTTTTCCTTTCCTCCTTCCAATGTGAAAAGTTGATCTGTAAGCATGTTTGGACAGAATACTTAATGATTATACAAAAGTTCAAGTGCTCTGATGTTGTATATGTATTATAAATTCTAGTAATGTATATGTATTATAAAATCTAATAATGCTTTAAAATAATGCAAAGACATCGGAAACAAAATTTCCCAGGACACGAAGTGCTGGAAAACAACCTAACAAAAATGTCTATGGAGATTCTCAGTCATCAAGGTCATGGTTGTCCCAAAAGTGCTTTTTCAAGAGGCAACTGGACTTGCCGGTTTTTCTTTGAAGACGTTTTGCTTCTTATCCAAGAAGCTTCTTCAGCTCATTCTTCAGCTTCAAAGCTGAAGAAGCTCCTTGGATGAGAAGCAAAATGTCTTCAAAGAAAAACCAGAAAGTCCAGTTGCCTCTTGAAAAAGCACCTTTGGGACAACCTAACAATATAAACATGGTCTTGGCAATCCAGGAGCAGAGCCCACCTTTCTTTGGAATTTTGCTGTTATGCCTGATACAGTTCCCATCACTTCTAGCCAAGATAGTCCAAGTTGGTTGTGGATGTGATCTCTAGTGCAATATTCAGAATAACAGAGTTGAAAGGGACCATGGACGTCTTCTAGTTCAATCCCTGCTCAAACAAGAAACCCTATACCATTTCAGACAAATAATTGTCCAATCTCTTCTTAAAATCCTCCAGTGTTGGAGCACCCACCACTACTTGAGGAAAATGATACCACTGGTTGTTCTAATTGTCAGAAAATTTCTGCTTTGTTCTAGGTTGGTTCGCTCCTTGATTATTTTCCATCCATTGCTTCTTGTTCAACCTTCAGGTGCTTTGGAGAATAGGTTGACCCCCCCTCTTCTTTGTGCCAGCTCCTTAGACATTAGAACACTCTTATCATGTTACCCCTAGTCCTTCTTTTCATTAAACTAGACACACCCAGTTCCTGCAACTGTTTTATTTCGATTGTTTTAGCTTCCAGTCCCCTAATCATGTTTGTGGCTCTTCTCTGCCTACTCATTCTAGAGTCTCAACATCTTTTTTATATTGTGGCTACCAAAACTGTATGCAATATTCCAAGTATAGTCCAGGGACATTCCAGGGATATCAGGTTGTATAAAGTTACAGTCAATATTTGATTGTGCCCATATTAGTGATAATGTAAGGGGAGAAGATAAAAGATAAGATACCTCCTTGCTGATCTAAATGGGAAGAGAGTACGGAATGGCAGATGTGTGTATGCGTGCGTGTCTAAATTCACTTAAAGACAGAGATATGCAGCAAAAGTACATACCCTATTCACTAAAGGTCCTTCCCTCCTCTCCCCCATACTCACTCAGACTTTTGTATCCTGGGGTTTAAATAGGTCAGGCAAGCAAGCCTGCGATCACATGGCCAATACAGATGGATCTCAATTACTGCAAGGTTGAATAATGTGATTATTCAGTTTAATGTAAATTGTGAATTAATGACACCTTGCATTTGATGTGACCCAAAGTTCAGTTCATGCAAGGCTAGTGCAAGTACAACTGAGTTTAGTGCATGCATAGTTCTGGTTGGGGTTTTAGGCACTGCTACTCTTCGTGTGTGCAAAATGGAGAAAAGGAAAATTCTGTCAGAGGAAGACAGTAATATGCAAGTGAAAGAGTTCACTCTCAAGGAATTTAAAGATATCTTGCAAGCTGTAGTAGTCATGAAGCAAAAAAATTATGGGTGCTGACCCTAACCTCGATGGAAGCATGCAAATTCTCTGAGATGTGGATAAAGCACTCTTTACCTACTAGCATATGTATGAAGTTTTAAATAAAGAACAGTTCAGTCTACCCGTGCTAAAATATTTCGAGAAACAATAAAGATGTTTTTATCAGTGTAGCCTTACCTTTAGGAATGATTGTTAGAATTTTCTTATTTTTATTTTGCTTTCTGTAACTACTTTGTGACTTTGTTTACCATATATTTAAATTATAAGTCTATTATTTTTATCTTTTATTTAATACATCATTAATATACATATAAAAATATGTTTAAATTTTATCATTGCCTAGTTCCACTAGGCAATGATAAATATCACTTTGATTGGGGTAAATTTGAATAATGCAAGCATTTCATGGGATTCATTAACTCCACTAATTGAGACTTACTTGAACATGCAGCTCAGATGCCCTGAGAAGATAATCAATAAAGTTCATGTTGTCTGAAGGGGAGAGGAAAAAAATTGACCTGCTTTGCTCAACAGATTTCCTCAGAGTCAGAGTCTTCATTACAGCAGGCTCAGAGTAGCCATTTTTTTTCTTTTTATGACCCTGTAATCCCTTTTATCAGGATGGAGTTGGGGAGACTTAATGGAGCTGAGCTTTTACTGGCTGGATGCCTTTCCTGATGCCTATGTGGAGTTTGCAGCTATGTGGATATTTTCTCTTTGCAACCTGATAGAAAAGCATCTGTCACTGCCTAGGATTGAACTCTCAACCTTCCAAGTAGCAGGCAAGTGTCTTCATCTCTATGCTACTGTGCTGCTGAGCAGGATCAGAGTAGCCAAATATACCCATATTGCAGATATAGCTAAGAGTATTTCCTCTGAATCCAACAAAGTCCTTGGCAGAAATGCCATTTGATCCAAACAGTTCTTAGCTCCAAGAATACTCAGCCACAATATTCATCCACATCTACAAGATGACAATCAGTATGCAGAAAAGTTATTTGTTGTTAACTATCAGAGACAAATAGCTGATATGCCAAAATTCCACATCTTCCATAAAGAATCAGGCTTCTCACAGCTGTGGAATGTGTTAAAGGGTTATGTTGAAGCTATGTCTAAAATACCCCTTCCCTTTCCTTTGTTTTAATCTAAACTTTTAACTCTTGAGATGTTAACATAACTTAGAAAATACCAAATGTTATTTCTCAAACAGTATGAATAAATAGAGCCTTGGGTTTTTCATATACCTTTAGTAATAGCACTTAGACTTATATATTGCCCCACAGTGCTTTACAGCCCTCTCTTAGCGGTTTACAGAGTTAGCATATTGTCCCCAACAATTTGGGTCCTCATTTCACTGACCTTGGAAGGATGGAAGGCTGAGTCAACCTTGAGCCTGTCAGGATTGAACTCCAGGCTGTGGAATTTAAGATTAACATACAACAAAGATATGACAAATGAATTAATTATTTAATATTTGAAACTTGCGCTACTACTTTCAACCCAATGAAAGAAAAGGAAAGCTTACCTGTTTCTTCTGAAGAGATAAAGTGATGAAAAAGAAGAAGCAGGGGAAAAGAACAGACAACTAAAAATCTGTGTAAAATGTTGGCATATGCAAGCCAAAAAAAATAAGTTGCCTCAAAAACAAACCCAATTCTGAAAAGGGAGGGGGTGAGAGAAGGAAAGGCAAAGACGCTTGCTTTAATATCAAAGGCTACTGTGGGATGCACGGCAATTATTTTTTTTTGTTACTTTATTCCTCTGCATACTCTATTCTTGACATCTTTGCTTTTATAACAATGCTTTGATATTCCTGGATTTATCCCTCACAGTAACCTCTTGAATGGGGAGGCAACTTTGCCTAATACTTGATGAGTCAAAACCACCCCCCACTAATAGCCCTCCACTTCTACCTCACTTTCCTTCACTGCAAAATAGAGCTAGTTCATATTTTGACAGAGAAATCAATTCATTTCTATAGCATTGTGTAAATAAAAAGTGTAGGACTTTGAAAAGGAACGTTTTTGACCCATAGCGTCAGCCAATGTATTCATGAATTTTGTACCTTAGGAACATAAAGCAGGTGTGCTTTTTTAAAAAAAACACACGTTGTTTGTCTACTATTGTAAAGTATGTTTGAACTTTATAAAAATAATTACTGTTTTCAAAGAAAGACAACTCCTATGGGGAAAAAGAGAATGAGAAAGCCTGGATCTAATTCAAATGCAACAGAAGAGAGTGATTCCCTAGAGAGAAATGGGTACAACAGAGTCACTAATGGAGTTTCACTGTTTTCCCACTGCAGGGGATTAACATAGAGAATGTTCTTTGTCGTGGACTGTTTTCCCTGTTTAGAGAAAATTTGTTAAAGCATGATGCACATTACCGTTTCCAAATCTGATGCCCTGAAGACCCATGCCCTCAAACCACTCTTCATGCCGCCTAACAGTAACAGATGTTCCAATCCTGCACATTTGACAATTTTAATATCACTTGCATGTTATTCTGTAGAGATGAATGTGTATTTGGGTATCCAGTTCATTGTAGAGGTCTTCCCCAACCTGAGAACGTCTCAACATCTTGCATGATCATGTCTATGGAGATTCTCAGTCATCCAGGTCATGGCTGTCCCAAAGGTGCTTTTTCAAGAGGCAACTGGACTTTCTGGACTTTCTTTCCCCACCATCCAGCCAGAGCTGAAGAAGCTTCTTGGATGAGAAGCAAAACGTCTTCGAAGAAAAACCAGAAAGTCCAGTTGCCTCTTGAAAAAGCACCTTTGGGACTTGCGTGATCATACTCATCATTAATAATGTTGGTTGAGGAGATAGAACTTGGACTCTTAACACATCTAGATGTTGGCCATTGGACTCCTTAATAGAACACTGAAATGAAAAAAGAAAGTATATTTTAATAGCAAATGAGAAGGAATCCAACTTGCAGCAATTAACATTCAACATTCAGGAATGGAGTGTGTGTTTGTGAATATCTGTGTGTAGTATATTTTAAGCTGAGAGAGTCTAGCCCAGGAGTGTCAAACTCAAGGCCCGGGGGCCAGATCCGGCCCACGGGGTGCTTAGATCTGGCCCGCGGGGCCGCCCTGGAAACAGCAAAGGACTGGCCTGCGGTGCCTCTGCCAGCAAAAATGGAGGGCTGCCCATGGCCCTCCAGAGTTCCATTTTCACTGGCAGAGGGTTGCAGGAGGCCGTCGCAGCCGAAAACGGAGCTTGGGAGCCCGTTTTCATTGGCAGAGTGTTCAGGTCACCACAGGTGCCCCTGACACGAGTGACGTCGAGCTGGCCACGCCCACCCCAGCCACGCCCACCCCGGTCCCTGAAGGTCAAACACAACCCTGATGCGGCCCTCAATAAAATTGACTTTGACACCCCTGGTCTAGCCTATAACTACCTAGATGTGTTAGTGTCCTTTCCCATACTTGAAATGGGAGTTGAATCATCACTGTCATGTATAATCAAAAAAAAGTTTCACAGTGAATACCCATGATATGCCACATGCCAGAAGTTTATTTGAAAAATGCAGTACGGACAAATACATACTTCAAGCCTTTCATAAAACCAATACGATCCACCAAATTACTTGAAAAATGTTAATTTGGTTCATTTCAATGTTTTATTCAATAGAGAGTTTCATTGACACAATATTAAAAACTGGAAAAAAAATTCCAGAGTAGAATATGTTAAGAAGCCTTTTGGAGCCTACCAGAAAATCCTAGATCTCAGGCTAGGAAGTTAATGTGCTTGACCTGACAAGAGCTCCCTCCGCTCAGATTCATTAAATGCTGAGGGTGTTTGTAAGAAAGATGCTTTGAAGGCCAATGTCTCCCTTTCTGACCCACAGTTAATTGATATGTGTAAAAGCAAAATTGCACCTGGGAAATCAGCCATGGAAGAAGGATTTAGTTTCATGCCAAGGCTTCTCATCTTATCTAAGACAAAGTGAGAAAAGAACTCACAAAATCAAAATGTCTCCAGATACAAGGAGTCTTGCAAGTTTTCACTGGGCTGCTATTCCAAGCTCATTCTGTTGCCAGCTGTCAATCTGTAGAATGTTCTTAACAGCATATTTGTGTCTGCTGTTCATGATTCTGGCATCTACTTAAGGGCTACAACCGAAATCATGAAAAAGACAGTTTTCTATCATTTAAAAGCCAGTTCTACTATTTAGTACAGGGGTGTCAAACTCGCGCCCAGCGGGCCAGATGTGTCGTGCACTGGCCACGCCCACGCCCAGTTTAGCGAAGGGGGGGAAAGTCACGATACATCACGTGATGACCCCATGGCGACGCGAGTTTGACACCCCTGATTTAGTATATTTAACATTAAAGATGGAGCCTTTCCTAAGGACAAATAATTAAAGCAGGGTTAGGTTCAGTTGCTTTATACACAGACATCAGTCTGGCTAGTTTTGTGACAGGAACTGAAGACCGTCTTGGCCTTTCCTCCCTTGGAAGAAGATATACTTCTCACTTATAGCTAGGTGGCTATGCTGTCTTAACATGGCTATTAATATCCAGCAGAGAATAGTCAATGCTTTTTTATATGAGGGAATTGCACTCACTATCATAAAGACAGTAGTGGTGAGCTCTCTTAGATAGTACATGTACCTATCATATTCACTGTTTGCTTATTTTGGATTTACAGGCTGGTTTGCATCAATATTAAATCTACATTCAAATTTTCAGAAGTATTCCAAGTTTGACTTTGTACCATGTAGATGTTGTGTCAGCTTTGGTTCACTTAGGGATTCATTGAAACATACCCCTTGACTAGAAGCACCTAAAGATTTGTATGCAATTGTATTTCTTTCCCAGACAAGCATTGGGCTGGAGATAATCCAGCTGTGTGTAGGCTCAAAAGAGGCCAATTATCTAGATCAGAGGTCTCAAATCCAAATCATCACAAGTGCTGCATAAGGACTGGTTAATTAGCCTGAGTGAGTGCAGCAATGCTGGAGCCTTTTCATAGATTAATATAAAAGTCCCCAGTAAGTCACATGAAGAAAATTAAGAGTATCATGGTAGGCACTAAATTTGAAAAATGTTAGTAGGAAGCAGAGGTACTTATGAAACCAAGCTATGAAACTTCATTTTGCTTTGGCCATTTAGCTGACAGTGATATCCATTAACCAGAACACCAATATTTGGTTTTATTAGTGGGTTGTAATAAATGTAATGTATTGTAAATGTAATATTTTTTCAAGATCATATTCAGGATGATAATCTCAGAAACCCATTCCACAAAGAGCTGCTCAAATCCTTTTTCTTCTCGGTCCTTGCTGAGCAGAGACAGATTTCTTTGGTTATGTTCTAATCTGTTTCATTCCTCTTCTCTCTCTCTTTGCATAGCAGAGTCTTCCCTTTCATCTTACAGGCATATCTTGCTGGCTTGCTATGTTTCCAGAGGTGGGTTCCTGCCGGTTCGGACCGGCTATATAGAACCGGTAGCGGGAATTTCCCCCCGCTTGCCGAAACGGCAGCGATGGCTGGCTGGACCCCCCCGAACCGCTCTCTTGGTAGGCGGCACCATGTTGTTTTTTGCTTCTGCGCATGCACAGAAGCTGTTTTTTGCTTCTGCGCATGCACAGAAGCTGGGTTTTTAGCACTGCGCATGCACACGCTCGCGCAGCACGTGAGGAAGTGAACCGGCAGCGAGGTAAGCCAGAACCCACCCCTGTATGTTTCCCATTCTTTGACTAGTAGAGGAGGTATCCCAGCAGGATGACCAAACACAGCCCTCCTCTTTATCTGCCAGCACCCTCATTTCCTTAGGCAACAGCTCATTTTCTTTGGCAAAGCCTTGTCTTCCAACTGCTATGCCTACAGGGAGCCCAGAACCACTACAGAAGGCATGGACTATGAGGGTGGGAGAGATTCCTAAAGAGTGGTGCTGCTTACAATGACAAGCCTTGGTGCACTGACTATGCAGTCCAGCCAATCAGGTTCCAGGAACCCACCAGTCTACATAACAACCGCTGAGTTGGCTTGCTGGATAGCATACTCAATACTTACAAAATATTGTGGTGAACCATAGAAAATGAGTTGGAAGGCTTAGAATAGTTGAACAAAACACCCATAATACTGTGTCAGCCTTGCAGAGCAAACCAGATAGGAAATATCATTAGATAAGCTAATTCTACATTATTGTTAAGCCACGTTGACAGAATCTTGCAAATCTGAAAGTACAATTCTCCCCCTGTCTTCTTCACAGCCCAAGAAACTAAGGAGGGTCTCTTCTGAGACCTGCCCACTATTGCCCTGCCCACTATTCAGCTGCATCTGTACTGTCTCTTGTTTGACTGTTCCTTTGGCAGCATCTCTTTGCCCAGTCTCCCAAGGCCATTCCCACAGCTCCTTCTATGTACTTTCAAAAGAATTTATTTAAACAGCACTATGAAACTTAATGAATGAATCCCCTTCTGTCCTTTGGAGAGACTTGCTGATTGTTGATTTGGCTACCCAACATTCAAAAATTCAACTCCTGGCAATGTACTGTACAGCAATAACTAGAATAACATGAAAACATGAAAACAAGAAAAACACAACATAACACACAGTCGGGGCACTACACCCAACTTTACATCTTGAGGAATGAGTTTATCAGTGTCCTGGCCCCAACTTACAAAAAGCACATCTAGATCTTCAAAAGCTTCCAAAGGTTAACAGGGTCAGTCCCAGTTGAATCTCAGAGAGGAGATAATTTCATAGCGTAGGCACTGCTACAGAGAAGGGATATGCTGGAAATTGCAACTCTATCCTCATTGTGCACATACATATTAGATCCAGCGTCTCCTCTGAGGTTTTCTGAAACTGGATCTTCCCAAGAGAACCTGCATTTTCCAAAGCAACCATTTAAAGGTAAATAGACTACGATCGGCCCTTTGAGGCCAGGCCAGGAAAGAGACGCTACAAATCCAACTAGAACTCTACTTTACTGATATTGGCTTTTGACACGACTTCACAACTAACAACAACAACAAATAGAATCTTGACAGACGTAATGAATTCGCCCCTCCCTCCTTCTGATATTAGGGTGAATCTCTCACTTTCACTGTCATCCAGCCTTAAAATATGCTTTGGGCTGTGCAATCATTGCTGCATTGCTTAGCAGCCCCAAGGTCAGCTCTGTGGTTTTCCACAGCTACTCATCCCTTTGCCATATAGCCCAAATTCCTCTCCCTCTGGATTGCTTCCACTGTCTCAGATCCTTCTTCCTGGTATGGGTGGCTAAGTCCATTTCTCCTCTCCCTCCTATTCCACTTGGCCCCTCTGGCACTAATGGGGCTACCCTTGAAGAGTGTCCGGAGACTACAACTGGTCCAGAATGCAGCTGCACGAGCAGTCGTGGGTGTGCCAAGGTACACCCACACAAGTGCCATCCTTCGCGAGCTGCACTGGTTGCCGATTGCGCTCCGGTCACAATTCAAGGTGTTGGTTGTTACCTTTAAAGCCCTACATGGCTCAGGACCAGTTTATCTGCGTTTATTCCTCCCATATTGCCACATTCCTCCCATCGACCAGTGAGGTCGCACAGGGTTGGCCTTCTTCAGGTCCCGTCGGCCAGACAGTGCCGGCTGGCAGGACCGCGGGGGAGGGCCTTCTCTGTAGCCGCTCCGACTCTGTGGAACCAACTTGCCCCCGAGATCCGTACTACCCCCACCTTACTGGCCTTCCGTAAAGCCGTTAAGACCTGGCTTTTCCGGCAGGCCTGGGGCCAATAGTGGTTCTGATTGGCCCATGCGTGGTTGTGTGAATGTTTTATTTTAAATATGGATGGTTTTTTTAAATTGTTTTTATATGTTTTATTTTTTATGATGTAAGCCGCCCAGAGTCCTTCAGGAGTTGGGCGGCATATAAATTTTTAAATTAAAAAAATAAATAAATTAAATTAAATTAATCCCCAGCCAAGCCACTGGGTGGTTCCTCATGAGAGTCCTGCCAGTCATTCTCATTCTCCATTATTTGAGTACTGCCCACCAAAATTCTTACCTTCTTGCAGTCCGAGACTTCTCGTTTATTTTGTCAGCAATTTTGTCTTTCTGGTTAAACTTCCGTCCCATGCCCCTCCTCTCCTAACTGGCTCTCTACTTTTATATCCCTTCCTTCTGTTCATTACTTTCTCTTCTTAATTTCCATTTCTTCATTTTAAAGCTGTTTTTCTAATTAGCGTTCACAGTCCCTGATTCTTAACTTACATTGCAAAACTCTCTGCAGTAAACAATCTGTTTCTTCTTCCAATCTCTTTCCTCCTGTTTGCTTTGCCCAATTCCAAGAATAATAGTAGCAATCTTCTAATTATTGTCCCCTTTGACTATATTAATTAGTTCTAGCCCTAATTGGAACCATGGGCTAAAAATTTTATCAGCATGTGGATGAAACTCTGCTCTGTCTCTGCTTTCTGTCTGAATCAAGGGATACTGTTGCCTTAAGGCTGTAATGGACTTGATGAGGGCTAACAAACTAAAGTTAAATCCAGATAATATGAGGAAACTATGGATAGGTCTGGCCTGGGAAACAAGTGGAAAGAACAGATGCATAGCTTGGGGGCTTCCTTTGATTCCAATATGTCACTAGAAGCACAGATTGTTTTAAAGACAATGGGGGGGGCAGTGTATAATTTTGACTGCTGCACCAATTTTGAGCTGTTGTAAGGAATTATCCTTCTGGGTTCAGTTCCAAGTGGGGAAAAAGACACTGGATTCCTGGAAGTTGATTGGAAAGAAGGTTTAATGGTGGACAGGAGCACATGGCATGGGCTCCTGAACAGAAAAGGTGGATCGCATGCTTCCAGATGTTGGGTGAAGAGAAAAAAGGCCAAAAAGATGCTGAGTCTCTTGGTTTTATGACCTCTGTTGGGCCCCACCTCTTAGTTTCCTGTTCCTGTGCATGTACTGCACTCCGATTGGCTGTCAGCCTCCCAGGGGCATGCTGGGGCAACTCTTGTGGGCTGTCCTGAGTCCCAGCCTTGGCTGATGTAATCTTCCCAGGTCCCATGTGGTGTAATGAAAGGGCTTTGGGCAATACCTAATATGGCTCTGTCTGAAGGAGGTAGATCTTTGTTATGTAAAATAGACTGGTCCAGGCTATTAACAAAGGGGTGGGGGGGATGAGTGAGCTGGGCCATTCCTTGATGGCCCATTGACAAAGGTGGGGGCTACTAAGAGTGAGTCTGTTTCCTTTCTAAAAGCATGTTTCTCAATTTCTCTAGGGATATTCTACATAATATTCTGCCTTTTTAATTTTTCCTAGGATATTTCATTTTTCCAGGAGAGGGGTGGGTGCTAACTTCCTACAGAGCCTACCTGGATCATGACATCCTAGTCTTAGTTTTCTATATCCTCAAAACTTCTTTGATTGGATTACTACAATATACTCAATGATTACCCTTGTATTTTGTCCAGAAGCTATAATGTGTATAGAACGTAATTACTCAATTAAGTGGGGCAGCCTAATAGAAACTATATAGCACCAGTCCTGAAACAAATTTGCATTGAACAATTGGTCCAGTTTGAAGTATTGATGTTAATCTACAAGACCCTAAATAGCTTAGATTCAAATAAAAATAATTTTTTTTAAAAAAAATGAAAAATGAAAAGGTAACCAAACTAAAGAATAATATTAGATTCAATCATTCTGATTGTATGGTCAATAGCCCTGAAGTACAGGCAACCGTATGTTAACTTACAAGATACTCTTGATTAAAATTCCTTAATTAAAATTGCATGGAATAATGTGCATATGTTTTATCCTAAACATATAGAATACTGTATGTCAAAATCGGCCAATATTTTTAACATTAGCAAGGAACGCTGCAGGCATGGGTATAAACATAATCCACATTCTGTACTCTATTAAAAATTATTATATAAAAGCTTTGATTGATCAAAACCAGAGATTAATATCTATAGGAGCATTTGATGACAACCACAGCATAAAAGAAAATGTGACGTGGAAGATAAATGGCATGCAGCATGAATTAACAAACGAAATGAAGGGGGGGGAGAAAACTGGGTAAATTGTGTGTGTCTCTAAAACTATGAGAAAAGAAAACAGTGTAATAGCTGGAAATGGAAATGCCTTCATCTTACAGGTTTTCATAGTTCGTGAAAGATACATATCATGCTATAATGATTGGTGATAATGGAAGATGAGTTTTGGGAAAAATAATTATGCAACATTCCAAATAAATGGGATCTGGGGAATTTTGTTGTTGTTGATGATGATGATGACAGAATGGTGGGTGGAAATGAGATGAGGGTGCAGAAAAAGTGTTTAGACCATTTTGAAACTTAAGAATGACTTAGAATGGTCAATATTTGATCTGTTTAGAAAAAGTTCTGTTCAGACATAAGTTAATATCACAAAAATTAATATAAATATAAAACATGATTGGTTGTTTATTATAGTTAAAATAATTCATGAAGGATACAGAGGTGATCAGGTATTCTGAATATGGGACATATCATTTGCAAGTGGAAATAATGAAAGTCGACTGGGGAAAACCCAGACATGAAATAGGAAGAAATGAAAATGACTGCAAGAAGCATGAATTCTGTATGACAAAGTATTAGAAGATAGAGTAATTTCCCAACAGAATGAATAGAAAGTGGATGTAAGAAAAGAAGATGTGGAAACTGTTTCAAACAGCATGAAAATAATTATGTTACAGAATGCTACAGAAGTGTGGGGTGTTTCACTAATGTGAAGTATGAAAAAGGATCTTGGAAGAATAATAAAATGAAAAAGATTGTGGCTGAAAATGCATATAAAAGAATTATTTCTGCAAAAAAAATGAGATGAGAGAAAATTATTGCATAATGGGTATGGAAGGAAAAAGATGGTTGCAAAAAATGTAGCTCAAACAAGGAATGGTTAAGATTAAAAGAGGCAAAGAAAATGCATGATGATTTTGACGGGGATAAAATTTGTTTTGAAAAAGAATGAAGAAAGCTAAACATGGTGCCTCCAGCACAGTGAACAGAAGTAAAAATGAAAGTGATGAAATTATTTGGAATGAATCTGAAATGAGAGAATGCTGGGAGGGAATATTTTAGAGATTTATATGGGAATAATAGTAATATGTCAAAGAGTGGAATAGAAAAGAATGTTAGAAATGCAAGCATCCAATAAAAATAATGAAAAGGAAGTTATACACGCTATGAAAATATTGAAAAATAGTAAGGCTGAAATAATAAATGACAGAACTGGAGAAAGATTAAAATATGGGTGTGATTTGCTGGTTGTGTGACTTATTTAATGTGTGTTTGATGGGTGCATCTGTGCAAATGATTAGAAGAATGCTGTTAGCGTTCTCTAATACAAAGAGAAGATAGCAAGAGTGAATATAAAAGTTATAAAGGTATTTGTTGTTTAAAGTACTATATGCTTAGGGAAGTGATTGTCAGAATTCTGATTGAAAAAGAGAAGTGTCAGTAAGAACAATTTGGGAGGTAGAATCAGGCTTTATAATGGCAGAAGCCTTATGTTTGTTCTTTCAGCAGGTTGTGAAGAAATATCAAGGTGAGAACTTTATTGTAGATTTGTAGATTTAGGGAATGCGTATGATAAAATGAACTGTCTTGAATTATGGAACACTCTGTGCAAGTAAAGAATTGAAGGTGAGAGGTGTATATGCCAGGAGAAACATAAAAGAAAGTTGAATGCAGTGGGAATCGAATACTTAAAAAGTGTTTCTTTTTATAGAGATAAAAAGAGATGGAATCAAGAATGAATGTCATAATCTGCACATATACTATATAAGTTTAGAGTTGGTTTATACTGAAATTTTGAGTATTTTAAACATGCTCTTAACCTGTGGTAAAGACCAACAGCTTTCTTGTCTTATCATCTGAGATTAGTAAGGAGGGAAAAGTCATTCAGAGTAGTATGAAGTATAGTTAGATATGCTTGAGACTGAGACATCAAGAGTGTCTTGCTATTCTCTTGAGGTGCTTTATCAGAATTTTGAGTAAATGGAAAAAATGCAAATACTGTTTTGTATTGAATTCCAATCTATTCCCCAGAATCCATGCATGCAACCAATAACAGTCCCAAAGACAGACTAAGGGTCTTTCTTCACTTATATTTAACTATGGCGCAAGCCTGCCATGCCAGTATTTTTTTTCTTCTTCTGTGCCATCATGACATTCATCTCATCCCAAGGCCATGAATGTGACCATCCAAAAATCAATCTTAGCTGCACAGATATTAAAATAGTATTTTCCTTCTTATTCTAACATTGTCCAAGAGAGCTTCAAGGTGTGGAAATTCTGTTAGGCTTTCTAATCCATTACTTTAGAAGAAGTCAAGTGAAACAGGCATTTGAGGCAAGGTTATTGGCATTAAGGACAGCAAATTTCATGTCAATATATTTTATCTGTGGATGGTGATTAACATTTCAACTCAGCAGTGGCCAAAAGCTTTAAAAGAAACAATCTGACGCAAAAAATATCCATCTGAGAGTGACTTTTAGACAAATGGGAAGAGGCTCCTAGTTATCCAGCCATCATTATATAACAATAAAGAAGACAAGATTTCTATCAGAATTTCAATGCTGGCAGATGATGTTAGACAATATTACAAATCACTGAGGACAAATAACCCATGAATTGCTATGACACATGTAAAGATGCTGGTCTCAATTCCTAGATTTATTTGGAGACAAATCAATAGTCCAGATAAAAAGCACAGTACATTTTTCTCATTAATAAAAAATATCTTAGCTATGAATATATTTATTGTCATTCTTTTGGCTGCTTGGTAAAATCATATTTTGCTTTGTCCCTGCTGTATACAAAAAGTTTCTAAAGGTTGCATATAAGTTATCAAAAATTTTAAAGTTCGAACGTGGCGAAAGAAGAAGAATCACCAGAGACATAAAATGATCCTTGTTACGTACTGACGTACGGAGTACGAATTTGTATAGCCGCCGCTGATTGGCTAATCTAGCAGCGGGAGAATTAAACTGCTGTCAGTGGCTAGCAGGCTTCAGGGAAGCCCTTAAAAGCAGCTTCCCTGCAGCCTGCCGGCAGTCCGTATTAGTTCTAACTAATAGACAATAAAGGTGCTGAACTATTCCTACGTCTCGCCTCTTCATTCCCATTCGAATCTAACACTGGCGATGAAGGTGGTTGAGGAAGGACAACAGGACAAAGGCACCTCGTGGCATCCGCGGCCATATTAGAAGCAAGCACCGACCTGCTCCAGCCAAACTACAGGATGGCCACCCAAACCTCTCCAGCTCCAGCATTTCTTCGATCCAAAGACAGAAGAATGGCGAACCTACATGTCCTGGTTCGGCATGTTCCTGGAGGCAAACAACTTCCAGGATCTACCGGACAACAGGAAGAGGGCTCTCTTCCTCACCTACTGCGGACCTAAAACATATAAGATGGCACAGACCCTGGTGGCACCAGCGGACATTGAGTCCATTTCTTGGACAACACTGCAAACCATGCTGAAAGAACACTACGAGCCATCAGCCCTTCCGATGGTCAGCAGAAACGAGTTCTACCATCGGCGCCAACACGTAGAATCCATCTACGACTTCATGGCCAAACTCCGGGAAATCGCATCCAAATGCGAGTTCATAAACCCAGAGGAGATGATGAAGGACAGGATTATTTTAGGTATGAGGGATCTCAACCTACAGAAGAAATTGCTGATTCGGAGGGGAGCAACTTTCAAAGACGTGGTCGAGGAAGCAAGAACCGCCGAATCATGGGACAACTCTGCAACCGACATCCAGAGAACCAGCGGAATCCATCGCACCCATCGGCAGACCGATTGGATGACCGAGGTCCCGGAGGACGAGGAAGAATCCGATGATGATGACCATGTGCACCTTATTCAACAAGAAAGAAGGGTGAGCCCCAGAGACTCTGAACCAAGGCAGGCGCGGTGTTCCGGCTGCCTAGGCAGCCATACCAGGGCAGCCTGCAAATTCAAAGAAGCCATTTGCCGCCGCTGCCAAAAGCGGGGCCACATTGCAGAGGCTTGCAGAGCCACGCAACCATCCCTCTACCAGCCTGCCCCATTCCCACCCAGACCACCCATGGGACCAGGGAGACATAGTCAGAACTGTCCAGGGGGACAACGGGGCAGGTGAAGAGATGAGTACAATTCCCAAGAATCCAGGGGAATTTACCACACTGTGGGTCACTCCGATAGTGGCCAGGGTGATAAATTCCATATCACTGTGTCCATTGAAGGGATTCCCTGCGACATGGAGCTAGACACTGGCTCCATATTTACCATTATGTCCTGGAGGACCTTGAAGCAAGTTTTGCCAACCATCACAAGGCAACAGATCAAACCACAGAACATAAGACTGAATGACTTCAGGGAAATCCCATTCGCGTGCTCGGCCGAGCAGAAGTTCCAATCAACTTCAAGGATTTCAGAGGGAAGCTACCCCTAACAGTCGTAGAGGGACACAGACCCACCCTGCTTGGAGTGGAATGGCTCAAGCCCCTCGGCATCGGCATAACCGGACTGAATCAAATCCAGGGGGACAAGGTAGACAAACTCCTGGCCGACTTCCAGACCGTCTTCGATGGGAGTCTATAGGGCAAGCCTATATCGTTTAACCTAGACCCCAGTGTCACCCCCATAAGACTTAAGCCCTGCAGAGTCCCATTTGCGCTCCGACCTAAAGTGGACGAGCAGCTGGATAAATTAATAGCCCAAGGGGCCCTGGAACCAGTTGATCATGCCACATGGGAAATCCTATCATCACCCCAATGAAGCCGGACGGCTCGATCAGGGTGTGTGCCGACTATAAAGGGACCATAAATAAAGCACTGCAGCCAAACGCTTACCCTGTGCCCGTTGTGCAACATCTATTGCACTCCTTGGGCAGCAGAAAAATCTTTGCAACACTTGACCTGGCACAAGCATACCAGCAGCTACCTGTGGATGCAGCCACAGCAGAAGCACAGACAATAGTTACGCACAGGGGTTTTTTTAAATGCAACCGCCTGCAATTTGGGGTTAGCGTGGCCCCAGGTCTGTTCCAGAGCATGATGGAACGATTACTACACAGCATCCCGGGAGTGGTCCCTTATTTTAATGACGTCCTCATCTCAGGGGACTCAGAGGAACAATTAATAGCCTGGCTGCACGAAGTGCTAGGGCGATTCCAAGAAAGGGGGCTCAAAGTCAAAAGGGACAAATGCAAGATTGGTGTCACCAGTGTAAAGTTCCTGGGGTTCCTAATCGACGGGTCCGGCATTCGCCCCACAGACGCCAAAATAAAAGCCATTAAAGAGGCACCGACCCCCAAGAACAAGGCAGAGTTGCAAGCATTCCTGGGATTACCCAACTTCTGTGCCATTTTTCTTAAGCAGAAGGCGACCGTCACCGAGTCTCTCCATAGGCTCCTGGGGAAGATGACCACGTGGACATGGGGACAAAGGGAAACCAACACTTTTGCTGCCGTAAAGGACTTGCTTTCATCTAACAGCGTCCTCATGCAGTACAGCGAGACCCTCCCCCTATTGTTAACGTGTGACGCTTCACCTTTTGGAGTGGGGACGGTCCTCAGCCACAAACTACCCAATGGCTCGGAAGCCCCCATTGCATTTTATTCCAAGACATTATCACAGCCAACTGGACAAGGAAGTGCTTGCAGCAGTGGCCGGCATCAAGCGTTTTCACGAATACCTTTACGGCCGAAAATTCGAAATTGTGACAGACCACAAGCCTCTATTGGGTCTACTTGCAGGCAACCAACAAACGCCTCAATATATGTCACCCCGGCTGACCCGCTGGTCCATTTTCCTGTCCGGCTACAGCTACAAGTTAACACACAGACCAGGAAAGAGCATCGGACACACGGACGCACTCAGCCGCTGCCCAATACCTGACCTCATAGAAGACCCCGCACCTGTGGCCGATATCTTGCTGGTCGACATTGAATGAGCCAGCCGTGTCACATCTCGAGAAATCGCAGAACATACGGCGAAAGACAGGGGGTTGTCTAAAGTCATGAACTGGGTGTTGAGGGGATGGCCACAGGAGGAAGAAGGGGAAGATTTTAAAACCTTTAAAAACAAACAAACCGAACTATCTGTGCTAAGGGGGTGCCTGTTGTGGGGGGAGCGAGTTGTTGTTCCACAGAGCCTGCGGAGAAGAGTAATAAGAACACTCCACATAGGATACCCAGGAATAGTGCGCATGAAAGCACTAGCAAGGAGCTACCTGTGGTGGCCAAAATTAGACCAGGACATTACAGAGTGGGTGGCAACCTGCCTACCATGCCAAGAGACCAGACCGGCTCCACCGCGAACTACTCCATTCGAATGGGAGACTCCAAAAGGCCCATGGTCAAGAGTCCACATAGACTTCGCGGGACCTATGGTGGGGCAAACATTCCTCATAGTGGTGGATGCCTATTCTAAATGGCTGGAGGTGGTCAACATGCCCACATTGACAACGGAAGCCACCATACGAACGTTAAGGAAGCTGTTCGCGACCCACGGCCTGCCACTCGTATCAGACAACGGCCCACAGCTGACAGCCCGGCACATGGAATCATTCCTAGCCGACCTAGGGATAAGACATGTGCTCGTATCGCCATTCTGTCCAGCTAGCAACGGACAAGCGGAGAGAATGGTGAGAATGACCAAAGAGACTTTAGCAATAGCAATAGCACTTAGACTTATATACCGCTTCATAGTGCTTTACAGCCCTCTCTAAGCAGTTTAGAGTCAGCAAATTGCCCCCAACAATCTGGGTCCTCATTTTACCGACCTCGGAAGGATGGAAGGCTGAGTCAACCTTGAGCCTGGTGAGATTAGATCTGCCAAACTGCTGGCAGCCGGTGATCAGCAGAAGTAGCCTGCAGTACTGCACTCTAACCACTGCGCCACCGTGGCTTTAACTAGAATGGGACCGGGGAACTGGCAGGAAAGGATCGACCAGTTCCTGCTGGCACAGCACATCACCCTGTGCGTGGCCACTAACCGGAGCCCTGCCAAAATGCTAATGGGACGGAAGCTGAAATCCCAGGCTGAACCCCACGTACAACCCAGAGACACCCCTGGAATCCAGCAAGCCAATCCAAACACTGGCCATGGGTGAACAAGTATTTGCACAGAACTTCGCAGGGGATCCCAAGTGGGTGAAAGCCACCGTAATCGAAGTCACCAGTCCCAAATCTTACAAAGTCAAACTAGATGACGGCCGGGTGTGGCGGAGACACGTTGACCAGCTCCGGAGTAGGTTGGGAGAATCCTGGCTTCAACCCGAGACCTCAGTGACAGGACAGGAACAACGCGAGTCTCCGCCCCGAAGACCATACAATGCGGTTCACCAAGAAGACCACAGCGAGAACCAGGCCCTATCCGCTAGACATCCGGAAGGCCTACTCTCGAGCCCGGAGGTAGAGTGCGAACACCTACCTGCAGCCACTGGAGTCCAGCGACGTCACCCGGGACCAGAGGACGACAACACCGAGACTTCAGCCGCCACACCTGGAGGCCGGTTCCAGATTTTTCCACAAGCCAGAGAAGGAGCAGCAACAGGCATGTCCGCTCCAGTCGAAGACTCCCGAGGAACTGAATCGCGCAGGCCCAGTAGAACTATACGGCGCCCTGTTTACTTACACGACTACGTGACCTACGTCGGTTCCTGATTGGACAGTACAGAAACTAAGAGGGGAGGGGTGTTACGTACTGACGTACGGAGTATGAATTTGCATAGCCGCCGCTGATTGGCTAATCTAGCGGTGGGAGAATTAAATAAAATAAATAAAATAAATAAATAAAATAAATAAAATAAAAGTTCATAAAATTATCTGCCACAATGTCCTACCTGTCAATGACTACTTCAGCTTCAACCACAACAATACACGAGCACACAATAGATACAAACTTAATGTAAACCGCTCCAAACTCAACTGCAGAAAATACGACTTCAGCAACAGAGTGATCAATGCCTGGAATTCACTACCTGACTCTGTGGTTTCTTCCCCAAACCCAAAAAACTTTAACCTTAGACTGTCTACTGTCGACCTCACCCCATTCCTAAGAGGTCTGTAAGGGGCGTGCATAAGCGCACCAGCGTGCCTACCGTCCCTGTCCTACTGTCCTATTGTCCTCATCTATCTGTATTCACTTTGATTATGTTTATGTTTATACCTATACCTGCTATCTTGTACATGTTTGACAAACAAACAAACAAATAAATAAATAAATAAATTGCTGTCAGTGGCTAGCAGGCTTCAGGGAAGCCCTTAAAAGCGGCTTCCCTGCAGCCTACCGGCAGTCCGTATTAGTTCTAACTAATAGACAATAAAGGTGCTGAACTGTTCCTACATCTCGCCTCTTCATTCCCGCACGAATCTAACAATCCTTATAGTCAAAGATTGCTGCTCTTTATATAATTTATAACAAGATGCTGCTTTTCGTTATGTTACTAGTTTCAGAGACTGAATGTGTAGCTTGATTTTAGACGACCGGCAGAGCACTTTAATCTCCTCTGTAGACCCACGGAGAGGGAATAGGAAGGGGATGACTTCATCAGCGAAGAGCAGCTCTGGCAACAAGGCAGCATCCCAGCATGATTTCTGGAAACTATAAGCTTTCAAATGGCTTGTTCCACTGAAGAGATGGGAAGAGATTTGAACTGATCTGAAGCTTTCTTTTTCTCCAAAATGTCTCTGATTGGGATCCCAATCATTCCTTTAAATGGAAGGGCATTTACCAAAATTCGGGATCCACTGGGAAAAATAGCTCCCCAAAGATTCACCTACACCTTTTTCCACAGTGTCCAGCAGAAAGCCATTGAGGTCCCTACATCTGCTTTAAAGCTTTGCCTTGTATTTTAAAATGGTTTCATTTTATAGCCTTTTGGAACTCACAAATGAAGGCGAATATACTGTCCCAGGATAATGTTGCAGGATCCAGTCTGGGTCACTCACTGGGACCAGAGGTTTATTCTTCTGAGCTTTCGGACATGTGCTGGAGCCCATCTTCAGAGAATTCCTCTCTAGCAGAGTGTGCGCTTTGGTGTCCTTTTGGAACAGATAACTGCCTATGGGGTAATAGTAAAATAGGCAATATATTTAAATAAAATTTATTTATTTATTTATTTATTTATTTATTTATTTTATTTGTTTGTTTGTCAAACATGTACAAGATAGCAGGTATAGGTATAAACATAAACATAATCAAGGTGAATACAGATAGATGAGGACAATAGGACAATAGGACAGGGACGGTAGGCACGCTGGTGCGCTTATGCACGCCCCTTACAGACCTCTTAGGAATGGGGTGAGGTCGACAGTAGACAGTCTAAGGTTAAAGGGATTTGGGGAAGAAACCACAGAGTCTCAGGTAGTGTATTCCAGGCATTGACCACTCTGTTGCTGAAGTCACA
>QLTV01001324.1:307355-318137 GCA_003457575.1 Thermophis baileyi | reverse complement strand
TATTCTATTCTATTCTATTCTATTCTATTCTATTCTATTCTATTCTATTCTTCTATTCTATTCTATTCTATTCTATTCTATTTTCTATTCTATAGTAGAGCCCATTGAAAAGACTGAAACACATAAATGCCACATAATATGAACATACCACAAAGTTAGATTAAAATAGCAACAAAAGTCATAATCAATTGGGTTTTCAAAGACCTTAGACAAATCAAAGCATAATCTGTCTCTTTGATCTGGAAGAGGCTCTGATGCCACACAGCTAGAAAATGTAACAGAATTGAATGTCCCCCAGTTATCTAAGAAAACTAGGATGTTTGTATGGGAATGGGTGATCCATACAGTATATTGGAACCAGCCTGTATAGGGTAAAATGTTTGAAGATACTCTTCAAAAAGGTTGAAGTTATTAGCCCTAAAGTATTATCCCTATCCCACAGAAACAGTTTAATCTTATATGTCCCAATATACTAAGGAAGGAGGCAAAACAGATGGTGTATACAGTTTGCAATTGTCATCTCTAATATACCAGGCATAAATCATAGAAAAATTAAATCAATTACATTCCATTGAAATCAACATGATTTAAAGTGCTTAAGTGTGCCTAAGTAGCTTTGACTTCAGTGGAGCCAAACCATATCTTATATTCTCTGGATAATATTTCATGCATAGGCTGGGCGGGCGTGTGTGTATGTCAAAATCAGCACAATGACAGAGCGTTGCAATGTAAGCCCCATCCTTTTACTTCCCTCTGTGGTTTCATACGGTTTTATAGCTTCTTCTTAAATTAGAATATGTACAACATAGCCACAAGTTTCTCAGACTTTGAATTATATAAACATGAAGCATTGCAAAGGTACAGTATGTCCAAATAACTGCAGGAATTAGAAATAATTGCTTGTCATTGAACTTCAACAATCCTGCTCCAGAAGGAAATGGTTGAAGGGGGGAACATCTGCTGGGGGTTCAGTATGACATTCAGTGTTTCAGTGGTTGAAAAGTCTAGCTTTATACAGCCAACCTCAAACTCAACCCAGCACTATTTTTCATTGGAGATGTGATTTGCCGTATCCTATTTTCTTCTATTTCAAACCCACTTTCCAGTTCTATTTGTGCAGCAGGAAACTGCAGCAACTGCAGAACTGTGCCTAGGTTGGTAAATAATGCATACAGCCCTTGCCGCTATGCAGACAGACAAAGACAGGTACTGTATCAAAGAGTAATATTGTATTGCAAATTGCAGCATAAGAGCAGTAATTTAGTGCCTTGTAGGCAATCAGGATTCAGACAGTCCCATTGTCCTGCAATCTGTGCTGACTAGCAAGGTGACTGGAGATATAGCACATTGCTTGACCTTTGGATTGTCTCCAACCTAAGTGAAGCTATAAAAAATTCAGGAGACTATGCTGTCTCCCAGCAAATGGGTGCTAGAATAGATTTTAGTTAGCATACCTGCATGGAGAGGATGAGATAAGGAACATCCCAGCAGTATGCAGTATGCATTAGATCCATCATCTATCAACGTATTGATCTATTTCTACCCAAAAAAAACTTATTCTGGTAAGCACAATGAGGTCATAAAAGAACTGATCAAGAATCAGGTTAGCTAGATAGTGGCTGAACTTGGGTTTGGCTAATGATTTGCATATTTTATTTTGTAGTAGTTGCAGGCTCGAGGGAAAATAGGGGAGGATTCATTAGGTCTCTGAGAAAGTGCTGGTGGCGGGATTTTCTCCATTCATTTAAAACTCTGTTTGTGTCCGTGAGCAAGGTGGATTTCAGCTTTCTGGGCTGCAGGATATTAAGATGCATTGTCAGTTTCCCATTTTCAAGCACGTTTGTCGCTGTTGATCATTCTGGGTTGTAAGCATCTAGAGCTAGAAAAATGATATCGGGGGAAATATACAATTTCAGGCTCCCCACTAACTTCTTCATCAGAGGCAGCTGGAAACAGTGAACCAGGCATTCCCACAGAGCTCAGCAAAGGCCTGGAAGGATGTAATTACTCGGCCCTATTTAGAAAATATAAGAGCCATCATGGATCGCAGAGAGGTTTGCGTTGATAGAGGCTTCGGTGTGCTGAGAACTCACCTTTCTTTATTCTCCTGTTTTCCTCTATGACTGTCACAAAATACTTAAGGGTTTGGTTCACATAGACTATAGTTGATGACTAGTCTGGACTATATCACTTCAAACTGCAGGTGCAGGATCACAGTTTGTTACTTTGTGTTTGACAAAAACTACATACAAAACTAACATATGATGGTTAAGCTACAGCTTTTTTCTCAGATTCTTTTTTTTCAATGCTCAGGAATTTGTGTGTGTGTGCGAATGTGTGTGTGTGTATACGTATATTGTGTGTATCCTATTGTCTAAAATAGTACAATTTATAATATTTTGTCAGTTTAGTTGCCATTCATATGAGCTGAAAATATAAAGCATTAATATTAAGAAAAGGAATAAACAATACTGAAGTTTTACATAATATACACAAGAGTTTGGTATCCTTGGAGTAAGTAGATTAATAGGCCTGTATCAGATAGGCCTGCACTTGTCACCTCTGTATGGAAGGGGAAATTTGAATTTTAGCCTTCGATATTGCAGAGCTTTGAACAGACTTCTCTGTCTGTCTATTAATAGCCCCCCAAAAAAGATATGGTCACTCTTAGAGCAACTCTGGGTAAATCTTCTGATACTCTGAACCTGGCTCTGAGCCTCTTCATACCCAATAACAAGCCTCTTCTTTTGAACCGACTATAAAAGTTATTGCAAATTTATTAAGCTTAGAGAGTCCTGAAACTTTAGACCCTCTGCACATGGCACAAGTGAAGTTGAATGTAATTTTCTCCTACATTTTTAATGCTGAAGTGACTCAAGTACCCCAAGGGATCCTTACTCTGTTTCTCGCCAAAGAATATTATTTACATTACTCACATTTGTAATTCTCGCAGAAAAGCCATATTGAACAGAACATTCATACATCATTTTAACAGCAGCTTCCTCTCAGTTTCTGTTTCTCATTATGACCATTTGGAGATTGAAAGGCTTTCTGAAGGTGCTGACATAGTTGTTGTGAAAGATCCAGATGTTTCTTCCCAGCAGCTGAAATTAATATTCACTGTCCATAAATAAGTTTGAGTTACAGACGGAGCCGAAGGCATAATAATTATAAGCCTTTCTTTGCCTTTTTCTTTCCTGAAATGATTACATCTCATCTTGCCCCCAATGCACAGAAAGCATCGCTGTCACATACCTTTTCAAGTGTTTGAGTTCCAGTCCCCATCACAAACTCCAAGGATGAAAGAGGCAAAACTTCATCAAAATGAGAGGTGTTGACAAGTGTGATGAACATCAGCCCTGTCTACATAAATACCTCTTAAGAGAATTGCTCACTTTGTGGAACCAGGCAGCTTCATGGTGGGTGGGTGAATTAATTTAATTCTAATTAATTCTCTAATCTCAAGCTGTTCCTAAAACCTGCACACAGCTGTCAAGGTGGAAGCACGGAAGGTGACATGGAGGCAAATCAGGGACTGAGTTCAAGGATTTCTGTATGTTTATCTCACCCAGATAAGTGGGCTTGGGAGAGAGGGTTGTCCAGTTTTGTACCATCTAACCTGGAGGACTCCTGCTGTCATTTTCTGCCATTTCCATAGTCACAGCATCCATTTAATGTTTTCTGTGTGGCCATGGGTGAAACATATTGCAAATGCATGCGTATTTTATATCCAATTCTGCCCAAAAAACAAAACAAAAAGCCATTATTGGACTCGTTCCGTCATTATCTATGAATAGGGATAACTGGCTGTAGGTGATTGCAGGTGGTTAATTCAAAATGGCTAATATATTGAGCTAATTATATGTGTATTTATATACTACCTGTACATTGGCCTCCCATACGACTTCCAAGGGTTCAGGATCACAGCACCCAACACGTTTTGGCCAGATTATTCCAGAGGTGGGTTCCTGCCAGTTCGGACCGGTACTATAGAACCGGTAGTAAAAATAGGGACTGGTTCTCCAAACCGGCAGTAACGGCAGCCTGGCCATGCCCCCGAGCCGGTTCTTTCGGTGGCGCCATAGGCACCGCCAATAGGCGCTGCCATCTTGTTTTTTGCTTCTGTGCATGCGCAGAAGCTTTGTTTTAGCACTGCACATGCGTGAAGCGCGTCACTGAGCGAACCGGCAGTGACAAAAACCGGAACCCACCCCTGGATTATTCACATAGCTCCACGAGGTAGCTTATCTTGAGACCCAGTGATTGGATTAGAGTCACCAAGTAAGCTTCAATATTAAAAAAAAAATAATATCTGACCCTGGCTTCCTTCTTCCTTGTTCCAATCCAGTACCATATTGGTTATTACCTTCCTTTAATGCAGGAAATATCCTACTATTAGCCAGCTAGCCTGCATTGAAATACACACCTGCTTTTCCAGCATACAATACGTTCAGTAGATATGCATCTAGAAACTAGAGAAGAATCCTCACGTACAACATTGCTGGAAGGAGTTGGATCAAGCCACTTAATGCTTCTTCTCAACACACACATTCAGACACACACCTGTTTTACTACTCCTGTTAAAACAAAACGCCTCAATATCCATATTGAGCATATTATCCCCATTCATTTCTCTACCGCTATTTTTCTGCTAAAATTCTATTGGCATGAATTCGTTGGTTTCATTATTAGAGGAACAGCAACTGCTTCACATATTTCTTGTCAAAATATTCTTTGTTTTAGGAGAGATCTGATGAGAAAATGCATGGGATCAGATCATTTCTCCAACAGAGACGGATGGATGGATGGATGGATGGATGGATGGATGGATGGATGGATGGATGGATATAAGATAGACAGACAGACAGATACCTGCCTCAGTTCTCTGAAGAAAAAGTGAGGCATTGCAGGGAGAGTTTTAGAGAAACCTTCTCTGATTTCCAAATGACCATTCAACACAGTTGGGCATAGTATTTCATTTCCTACCACCAGCAATCACAGAATCGCATTGCTCCAAGGCCCTTTGAGGCACTGTTCTGCAAACAAATGGAAACACAAAACATTCTTTCACAAAACATGAATATAGGCTGTTTGTCCCAAACTATACTGTGACAATTGAATGGTGAAATGACCCATCAGAAGATGGCAGCACTGGGCATCTCCATCCAGGTGACGTTCCATATTTCTTTGAATAAAAAGCCAAACATCAACTGACTGAAGAAGCAAGACATTAGCAGCAGTGAAACGAAGAAATGTAGGAGAAAGAAATGCTAAAAAGGAGCGGTTACCCGTAAGAAATGGCCTCATAGTTCATACATGTATTTAATACAAGTTATTTTTCCACATTATAATTCTTCTATAATCATATCTTATATTCAAAAATGTTATTATTTTTACTTGTCACCACAAAAAAACAGCTTATTCAAAATTATTTAATTCTATTATACTATTTCTAGTATTTAGAAATGAAATCATAAAACAATAGTAGAAATATGAAATGAAAATCGGTAATTTTGAAATGTGATGTGTATGGGATGTAAAAGAGAAATTAGCTTTGAAATGGTAAAATGATAAGTGATAGAATCAATTTTTAGGAAGATAAAATTAGCTTGTATTAAACAGTAAGAATGATATGGAGAAGGGAAGTAAAATATTTTATAGTTAGAAATGTATGTATGTATATTAGAAATTTACAAAGTGGGAAAAGACCACATCTTTGATTGTTGGAAAGGAAGGAGAAGAGTTGGAAAAAGGGGAAAGAAAAGAGTGTTAAAATAGAAATAAAATTTGAAGGGAAAAAGACTAAAAGATAGATATTAAGATGAGAAGAACATGAGAAATGTATTATAAATGAAATAATAATGATTGTAACTATTTAAAATATATATATATTGTTATTGTATGGATGTATAAAACTCAGAAAGCAAACGCTCACGACATGAGATATTGAAAGAACAAAAACAATAAAATTTATTATAAAAAAAGAAAGAAAGAAACGGCCTCATAGGGCATTCTGACTAATTGCTACACTAACATGCTTTACCAGGGTTGTAATTCTGTCTACATTTGGTAAAATTGCCACAAACCAGACCGCAAACAAGATAAGAGCATAACACAGATAATAATAGAAGAATAGAAAATATGAAGAAAAATATTAAAGGTAAGGAGTCCTGGAGTAGCTTATTTCTACTTTTAATGAGATTAATGATCAGATTGTTTTTCTTCCTTTCTTAAAATGAACTCTGGTTCTACAAAGTCAACAATCAGGCAGAATATTCTCCTCAAATTGGTGCCATGTGTGTGTGTGTGTGTGTGTGTGTGTGTGTCTTGGCATTCTCTTGTTCACATCTTTCCTTATTTATTTAACTAGCTCCAATTAGCATGGGTAAAATTCCAGCCACTGAGAGAGCCTATGGTCAATACCTAAGGGATTGTAATTAACAAATCAAAGCAAAAAGTGATTGGTATTCTGTAGTACAAAAGCAAGAAAAAACAAAACCTCCACCGCAGGGGTGAAATCCAGCAGGTTCTGACAGGTTCTGGAGAACCGGTAGCAGAAATTTTGAGTAGTTCGGAGAACCGGTAGCGGAAATTTCGAGTAGTTTGGAGAACCGGCAAATACCACTTCTGGCTGGCCCCAGAGTGGGGAGGGAATGGAGATTTTGCAGTATCCTTCCCCTGCCATGCCCACCAAGCCACACCACGCTCACCAAGCCACGCCCACAGAACTGGTATTAAAAAAAATTGGATTTCACCACTGCTCCACCTTATTTATCAGTGCATCATTTGGATGGGCAATTGATCATTAAAACATATATTTGTAACACAGGAACCATGTTATTCTCCAGGAGACATTCATTAGGGGAAATATTGGACTAAATCAGTAGAACTTTCCCAACATGGTTGCCCTAGAAGGACCCACAGTTTGCATACTGTGTCTGTTTGGGGCAATGCAACTCCCTCCAGTACCAACGATGGTAGAGTCCCAGAATCAGAAGGTTCTTGTCATCTGAAAATGATCAGATCCACGTAGAATCCAAGCTAACTACTTTATTGTATTCTGCCTATAATACAAGAATCTCTTCAGTCTGCTTGCCTTCCCTTGGGAACAGATAGATAAGGTTTCATGGAACTTAAGAAGGTTTAGTCCTGGATCTCTTCCATCTGCACAACCATTCAAGGCTGAATCCCTGCTTGATTCCTCCTCCCTGCCTGCCTGGGTATTTCCCAACAGCCCTAAAAACCAAAAGTCACAGAGTTTTACTAGCTTTCAGCTGAAGCCTGTTGTTCACCATCCAGACCCCCATACCCTCCAGGTTTTGGAACAGAAAATCATCAGCATCACTTAGTTCACCAGGAGTGATGAGGTACACTTGAAGTAGCATCAGCATATTGATGATTTCTCATCCCATGTAACAGATGAACTCCTCCAGCTATTTCATGTAGATGTTAAAGAGGGATGGAGAGAACATTAAACCTTGTGATATCACACATAGTAAGGGCCAAGGGTGGGACCTCTCACTCCTGATCAACATTGACTGGTATTAGCCACATAGGAAGTAAGTGAACCAGCAAATACAGTGCCACCCACTCCTAATCCACAAAGCCAATCCACCATGGTTAATGATATTGAAAGCTGCCGAGAAGTCAAGAATCGGAATGGCTGTACTATTCCCATCCTGCTCCCACCAGAGATCATCCAAAAACACGAGCAGTGTTGCTTCTGTCCCATGTTTAGGCCTGAATCCTGACTGAAAGGGATCCAAATAATTCACTTCCTCTAGAATTCATTGAAGCTGCTGTATGACCACCTTCTTTCAACCTTCCCTAAAAAGGGGGAGGTTGAATACTGGTTGAAACTTGTCCAGTATGGTGGGATCAAGCAATGGCTTCTTTACGAGCAAGGGTCAGACCAATGCCTTCTTAAGAGGTAAAGGGACAACCCCCTCTTGCAAGAATAAATTCACCACCACACCAACCCACCTCCATATCACCCTTAGGGTAGCATTGGCTAACCAGGAAGGCATGGGTCTAAAGAATAGGGAGCTATGCTCACAGTCATAAGGATCCTTCCTGTCCATTTCCTCAGGCCAAATAGGTTCAAACTGTTCCTATATAACTGGATAAGACTGTGCTCCGGAGATCTTCATGGGACTTGCTCCAAGGCTGGCATTGGGAACGAATTTGAACAATTTTGTCTAACAGGCGCTCTGAAAATTCTTCCATGTGGCCTTGTAAGGAAATCTCCCAGTTCCACACCTGTGCTCAAAAAGGCTCAGGTCACTTGGAACAATGGGTAACCATCCACTGATGCAATAAGCCGTAGAAAATGTTGTCGCTTCACCACAAAGCAGGCCTTAATAGCAGCTCTCACCTGTGTTCAATCAAGTTCATCCCTCATTGACTTTCAGCAACACTCTAGACATATCTTCCCAGTTTCATCTCCCTCAGCTCTTCTGTAAATCACGGAGAGTGCCAGGATGAACAGGAAGGGAGAGATCACATGGGTACAATCCAGGGGTGGGTTCTAACTTACCTCGCTGCCGGTTCGCTTCCTCCTGCGCCGCGTGGCCGCGCCTCGTGGCCGCACGCATGCGCAGTGCAAAAAAATCAAAAAAATCCCCCCCCCCAACAAAAGCCAAAAACAAGATGGCAACGCATGCGCAGTGCCGGAAACTTGGCTTCTGCGCATGCACAGAAGAAAAATAAAATTAAAAAAAATTCAAACAAAAAATTCAAATAAAATTAAAAAAAAAGATGGTGGCATCCATGGACCGGCACCGACCGAACCGGATCCGTGACGTCATTGTGACGTCACCAGCGGGTTGCTACCGGTTCGGGCGAACCGGTCCGAACCAGGAGGAACCCACCTCTGGTACAATCTGATCCAAGGCCACTGCCACCCTCTTGTTCCAAGCGATGACTAAAGACCTTCGCCAGACCAAGCAGACTATCAGGAACAACCCCAAGTTGCCTCTGGAACCCTTGCAGGTCCATCAATTCTTGAGGGTGGACCAATTAATAATAAGTTATTAGATGCAGCACATAATTTCTTCTATTCCACCCTGAAGGAATACCAGATACTCCCACTTTTTTCAGCCTCAGCCTGTCAAGAGGAGGACAACGCTAACACGTATGCTTTTACTAGTGACAGTACAGAAACTCCATCACCACCGAATCAATACTGACTTTTCTAAGGCAGCAATTTGTTGCTATGGAACTGATGGATGGTTTGCCCTATTAAAAACTATGACCTAAACAAGAGTAGCATCTGAAGCAAAACTCCTTCTTCGTGTTTATGCTTTAAAATAATTGTTGCCATTCCAGTTTAGTTTTAACGTAGAACCTAGTGAATTTCCCAAAAATAACTGGACTGAAATAGTGCTCCTAGTTCTCATAATTTATTAAACAGACTGCAGCAAAAAAAGGGGGGGGACCTCTGCACCTGTTCTATATCCAATCCAACTTGAACCCCTTAAAAATCCTACTCTTCAATGGGATTCTTAAACAAGCATGGAAAGAATCACAACTGCAGGTTGTTTTCAGCCGCAGACTTGTTCATTCATTCATCTCCTATTCTAAGATTAATATAATGGTCCAAGTCATGATCCTGGTTCCTGATTTTTTATGAATAGGAGGAGAGATTTATGGAAGGAACATTTCGATGCATGGTACAGTACACATAAAGCCAGAAACATGGCACAGCATTATTCATTTAAACAGTGTATTTCAAAAAGTCAGTGTTTCATGAACCTGAATCCAAGAAGCTGTTTGGCAAATTGGTAAGACAAAACAGTTTTATGATTTGCACAAAGTTATACTCTGTTGTAAATCCAATATATATGAGAAACCTTTTAGTGAGTGAACTAATAGGCCTTATGTATTATTGTTATGTTCACTGAGAGGAGCAGACATAAAAGAAAGAGTGAAACAAAACAAATAGTAAAAGAGCAAACAAGGCACTATCTTAAATACATCTTTTAATTTAGGTATGCACTTTTAAGAATGTGAATAACACTGGGAAGGGGGGTGGGATTCCTAGGAACATAGAAGCAAGAAGGATGAATTGTTTAATACTTTTTTCAACAGCTTGGCTTGGATCTTAAAAATCTTTCAGAACCAGTATTAGCTGGAACATCCATCATCACAGCTAGTGGCCTATTTTTGCTCGATGCAGTCTCAGAGTGATTTTTCTTAGGAACACAAGGGAGGAAAGAATGAAATTTCTTTCAAGTAATATTCACCCTCTCCAGCTGATGTTATCTGCATTAAAAATGATTTTGCTATGCAAGGATTCGTTAACCATCTCAGCTACTTTGCAACTAACATCTCAGCTAATCTAAACATTGTTTGGATTTTCATTTTTGAACCTTTTTCTAGTTCTAGGAAACGAAAAGAATGCTATGAAGAGGGGGGGAAAGTCTATTAGAAATGAGGTCTAGACCAGGGGTCTCCAACCTTGGCAACTTTAAGCTTTGGTGGACTTCAACTCCCAGAATTCCCCAGCCAGCAAAGCAAAGCTGGCTGGGGAATTCTGGGAGTTGAAGTCCTCCAGGCTTAAAGTTGCCAAGGTTGGAGACCCCAGTTCTAGAGGTAAGCTGGGTGGCACAAATTTCTTCCCTGATGTTCATGTTTCTGAGGTTCTCCTTTTATTATACCTCAAGTCCTAGGAGCCTACATCACATACCCATGATGCCGAACCGAGGTGGCGCAGTGGTTAGAGTGCAGTACTGCAGGCTACTTCAGCTGACTGCTAGCTGCAGTTCGGCAGTTCAAATCTCA
>QLTV01001324.1:294616-307274 GCA_003457575.1 Thermophis baileyi | reverse complement strand
GGTTTAAAACTAAAAAAAAAATCATTCGGCAGTATGGGACCAACCTATACAACAGGACTGTCCAACCTTGGCCCCTTTAAGACCTGTGGACTTCAACTCCCAGAATTCCCCAGCCAGCAAAGCAAAGCTGGCTGGGGAATTCTGGGAGTTGAAGTCCGCCAGGCTTAAAGTTGCCAAGGTTGGACACCCCTGGTCTAGTTTGATATGGAGCAAAAGAAAAAGAAGAAAGTTGATAAGCAGCCTCAAGGTCAACCATTATGCTGATCTGAGATGAGAACAGCTGTACTGGCAGTGGAAGCCAGACTGAGGAAGGCAGATGTACAGTATAAGTAGTCCTTGACTTACAATTGGCTGCCATACAGCACAAAGTTATGGCAGATCCCAAAAAATGTGACTTAGGGCCCAGATCCAAAGTGCCAATGGTCAGATCTCCTCCTTAGTCATATGACCAAACTTAGGGCACACATATGGCCACATTTATGGCTGTTTGCAGCATCATGTGGTTATGTGACCATATTTTATTCCAGCTTTGCAAAAAAAAAAAAAAAACCTGGCACTTCCAGTTTTTGGCAAAACTGTGCCCACAGCCAAACATTGGTTCAGTTAATGACCGCAGCAGTTGCTTAACAACCACTGCAAAAAAAGCCATAAAATTGGGTCAAAAGACCCAATTTTAGGACAATCATCAGGACACATGAGCATAATGATCAGGCTCTGTTACAGTCATATGTCAAGGACTATCTGTAATGAGATCTAGGAAATAAAGAAAAAGGATTCAAATGCAAGGCAAAGCACATAAGATTTGTTATAATGAAAAATTCTATGAAACGGAGAGAAAGAGATATTTGTAGAAGGTATTTGCTGTATAAAGAAAAGAAAAAAAATCCCCAAGGTGCCTTTTTAAAAACACCAATAAATGCATAATAGCGGTGCTCAGTAATGTCTGTATTTACATATTAATGAGATGTTAATCAGAATTATGTTTCAATAGCTTTTCTGGTTATATGAAACCAATAATTTGATTCGCTTTCACTTTGCCAAAACATCCTTCCCTTTTTTTCTTAGGCAATACCATTGCTTTATTTTCATTTCAGGCTACTTTGGCCCGTCTGTTATAACAGCTGATTAAGTTCTGCCCAAGAACACAAGATGGTTGTATTTTAGTGGCAGCTTGTGTTGTTTTGGATAGATTTCCCAGTATACCCAGAGGTACTTACCTGTCTAGTTTAATTATGAGACCCATAATTTTGAGAGTTTCTAGGCTGCTAGAAATATAAGAAATCTGCAGAAAGATGTTGTGAATTTGGTTTTCTTTTAATAAATATTCGATTAAAATTCTGTGTTGCACTGGTCGCAGGGGAGAGATGCATGCAATGCATATTAAAGGCAAGGAGCCGAAAACACAAACATGAAGAGATTTTTCATTTTAAAAAAAAAAAGAATTTTAATGCAAACCTGTTTCTTGTAAGGGCTGGCTTGCACATTTACAATGTTTGGAGTTTATTTTCAAGCCCAATCTCACTTCGTTCTCTTACTGTTTACTCCATTCACCTTGCTGCAATGTTAATAAAATGTAATAGGACTGAAATGACAGTACTGTATAGCTGACCCACCAGCGGTCATAACGTTTCATCCGTACTGATCCAGGTTAACACTTGAATGCTCTATAGAATAATTTATATCTTGCATGCTGCTGTTTTACTTCCATTTCTTACTGTCACAACATGAAGTCTTCGATTCCTGGAATATTGTAATGATATGTGGAAAATACCTTTGAAGACAGGAGGAAGAGACGCAGACTAGTCAATGATCAGACAAGCAACAGCTGGATCCGAAGAAGGAATGTGGAGATATATTTTCAGACTTGCAAGATTCTATTAATGTAACCCTATAATAAATAAAGATAGAGCAAATACTTCTAGGTGTGCTTTTTGTGTAGATTATCATGCAAGGCTAACAGATATTGACCTTTATCATCTGATACTTCAACCCAATTTATCCAGATTTCATCCATTCCCTACATATATTTCCAATGCATCAGCCAAGTATTCAAAATTGTATTTATTTGTTGCCCATTTCGTATCCAATGACACTGGCCGGCTTACAACAAAAGCATTAAAGTATTACAAAACATTAAAATCATCAATCATAGAAACACAGATGATGAAATGATGAACAAATAAAAGCATTAACACCAGATGGCAAAGGAGGAAGCTGGACATATTGGGGGAGAAGGGGGATTAAATTTTAATTAGTCAACCACTTCCAGTATGAAGTTCCTCCATTGGGTCTCCAAGTCACCTGACAGATCCAGGTCTTAAGACTCTTATGAAAGGTCAGGAGGGTGGGAGCCAATCTCACCTCAGGGGGTAAGATGTTCCAGAGGGCAGGAGCCACAGCAAAGAAGTCTCTTCTCCTGGATCTGCTAGTTGAAATTCCTGGCTGACAGGATCCACAGTGTGCCATCTCTGCCAGCACAGGCGGGGCAGGCCAGTCCCATCAGGGTGAGATGGTTCTTCAAGTAACCTGGACCCATGCCATGCAGGGCTTAAAGGTGATGACCAACACCTTGATTTGCCCTTGGAAGCAAACCGGCAACCAGTGCAGCTCACGAAACAGTGGTGTAACACAATCCACTCTAGGGGCCCTAAGAACTGCCCGCGCCACCGCAGTCTGCACCAGCTGTAGCTTCCAAATGCTCTTCAAGGGTAGCCCCATGTAGAGCGCATTGCAATAGTCCAACTGTGAGATGACTAGGGCTTGAGTGAACAAGCACATAAATATCAAATATAGCTCTGCATGTGTGTGAAATGTATTCATAGTACAGAGAATCCTAGGGCCATCAGATCCAATTAGTACTTGATGCAGGAATCCAAAATAGCCTGCAAGAGAGCACGCATTACCTTTCTAGTTACTTAGTTCCATCATCAAATTGCTCTTGTAGAATTTTTTACCCTAATATTCAGGTTCATATCTGCCTTCCTATAAAGTCAGTCTATTATTTTATGTCCTTCTGCATGACAGCTTTTTAAATATTTAAAGAATTTTATCATATTACTCCTCAATCTAAACAATTTGAGTACCTCCAATCTCTAGTTTCTAGTCTCCCGATAATCTTGTTACCCTCTCTTGTACTTGAGCTTGAGCCCTTAAAATATAATGTCCAGAATTATACTCAGTAAAGAAATTTGACTGATACAGAAATTTTTTAAAAAAAATTCTATGTTCCGTCAGACACTTCAAATATTTATCTATAGAACACCTTTGTTCTGCACTGATCAGTTTTTGAAAATGAGTTTTCTATATTACAGGATTATCATGCATACAACAAATGCCTTCATTTTAAAAAAATTTGTTGATCATTCCTTAAGTTATTTCTTTTTTATGTTTGTGACATCACAACATTTTCACACAAATTATATGATTTTCATACGTCAGACATCACGATGCAACTGACAAAAATTTCATAATTGCATAATTTGCCCGATGACATCATGATGCACATGTCATCATTTCAACATCAGTGTAGTTGTGGTAAATACCTATAATGTCACACCTTGTTCTCCTGGAATTTCAACCTAGCCTAGCCAGCTAGACTTTGAATTAGGTAGACTCAAGTGTGTTAATTGTAAGAATGAGTGGAGGGTCAGAGAGTAAACAATAGAAGTTGTAAATTTACATTTGTTTCTACAGGTCTGAGTCTTTGGATAAAAGGAACAAATAACACCGGAGGTGTCATAAATACTCTTTTTACAAATCCTTAGCATGACCCAGGGGTGAGTTCTGGATCCTTTTGCTGCCGGTTCGCTCAGGGTCGCACTGGGTGGGCGGGCACACTTCGCGCGGGCGCGCACCCCTGCAGCAATCAAAAAATAGCTTCTGCACATTCGCAGAAGCAAAAATTAGCTTCTGTGCAGGCGCAGAAGCAAAATCCAAGATGGCGGCGCCCACGGAGACACCGACAGAACTGGCTCCATGACATCATTGCCGGTTTACTAACGGTTCTAAAGAACCGGATAGAATCGGTAGGAACCCACCTCTGGCATGACCCTGAATGTTACTAATGTACAAAGTGTCTCACTTTCCTGTTGCAGTAATGAAAGAAAACACCACTTGGTACCACTGAATCACTTGCAAAGTATGTAAACCCAGCTGACATGAGTTGTTTTTTCTTTTCTCTAAAAGGAAAAGAGAGTACTCTGGGCATTTTCACACAAAAAACTATGTTAATTTGAGAGCAGTTGCTGACCTTTGCTATCTCCCAACATTGGTTGTGTTGGAAAGCTGGGCTGATTTATTTCTTAGTAGCTGCAGCTCATGTCAAGCAACAACCAAATCTATTTTGGTTGTTGTTTGAGATGTTCTGTGGACCTTCTTCAAAATGCCATAAAGTATATGGGGAGCGAAAACACTGGCAGTGGTTGGAAGTGCTTGCTGTCTTTGGGAAAAACACAGACTTTTCAACATGTCCAATTTCTGGAAAAACAAAATACAGTCATTTTCTAACTCTAGCTCATGGATGCCCAACCTTTTGGCTTATCTGGGCTACATTGACTGAAAAGGAACGGTCTTGGGCCACATAATATAGTAAACTATATTATAAAACATAATATGGTTTTATAATATAAAATCACATAATCATGTTAAAAGTTTACAATCTTACAGGGTTTCATTACAAGCTGTCCAGGGCCGTATGCAGCCCATGGCCCGTGGGTAGGACCCCCCTCGATTAGATGGTTTCAAGAATAGAATTCAATGATAATTTAAACAAAAAAACTCAGAAAAAAACCAAACCCCAAACTCTAATATTTACAAACCTTTTTAATACGGGGAGAGACAGGAATCCGCATCATTAATTGTTACTAGGGGTTGCGAACTAAAAGAAAAGTAAGTTCTTCTACATTTGCATAAATATTTAGCTTGGCTGCTTTATAGGAATGAAGATACAGCACCAACCATTTTGAGATTGAAAAACTGTTATGAATATTGCAGCAATAACACAGAATAAATAGTTTTAAAATGAAAGAAATTGCCTTTAATTCCAAGACACAACAATTAAAATTTAACATCATTAGATTAAATTTCTATCTATTATTAAGACAAATGAAATAATACCATTAACTGTATCTCTTCTATCTTTTACAATTAGTAATTTGCAATTAGTAAAATGGGCACATTGCAGATGTGTTCACAGAATTCTAGTTATTACTCAGGGCTAGTTGTAGCAGTTTCTTCATATATTTATATGTCTTATACATAAATGTCATCTAGCTTTAAATGAATAATGAACTCAATCACGGGCTGCTTGGAAAATGGTTATTCAGAGCATTTTCTTTGTATGGATGCAAAACATTCAACAAAGCATGCTTCCCATCTTATTTCATCAAAGCCCCCCAGTCCTACACAACTGATACACCTGGTTGTTTGATTGGATTGGATTGAAACCAAGCCTTAGAGATTTTCTTTCTGAATTAAGTTGTTTTGCCCAAAAGAAGTAACAGAATATGGTTTGCATGGAAATAAAACATAGAAAACCAAGGAAACTATATGGAGGTATCTACTAGATGAGAAGATTACCAGATGAGAAGGCATTAGGGAAGAAATGTCTTCCATGCATGGTTCTGGAAATGATGACACAGCTGCAAGAAACCCTGGTCATCAATGGTATTGAAAAAGGGCACATATAATCAGAAGCATAAACCAAGATATGAAATAGTCAAAATGAAAATCAAGTGTTGTGCATTGGATGTTTATGGAATAAGAAAACTTAGGTAGACTGGAATTTAACTACTTTAAATCAGATGTTACCTGATATGCAATTTAAGGAATGAATATATATGAACAAAGGATGACCACACGCAAGAGTAGATATTTTAAAAAAGAACATAGCTAAATATGTGCTTCATTACAGCCCGATAAATGCCAAGTGTGTGTACTTTCTACAAACACATTGCAAGAATTCTATAAGAAACTGAACAAAATATTAGATACAACATCAAGAAAGGACATAGTATTATAGATGATTGAAATTCAGAAACTGGAAACATTAAAGAGTCTGAGTCACATTAAGATTTAAACTGAATAAATACAATGATGCAGGAGATAATTAACAGAGTTTTATGAAGAGAATTCTTTATTGCCAACACCTGTTCCAAGCAACATAAATGCAGATTATATATTGGACATCACTGGATGGACAATGTTGGAATAAACTGGAGTATATAACAGGAAACAGAGGAGGGAATCATCCAATCTAATCAGCCAGGACATTTACAAGTGCAGTTGTCAATATGATTAGCAATTGTCAAAGACACAAATCAGAAAATTCAAGAAAATAGGTGTGCGCACTATATATGACTTATGAAATATAGAATATAAAATAAGCATCCAAACAGACTCAGTATGCTTAGCTTATAAAGGAAAATCTAAGTCGCTCTGGAAAGAACAGAATCTCATCATGAAAAGCGAATTGGGAAAAATATTTTCAGGGTTTAAGGAAAAAATATCCAAGTAACTTGCAGAACAATTCTTCATTAGAATTGGGGCAAAAGGGAATATGAAAACTCTTGGGCAAATATAAGAATATATATTGAGTTGTAAAGATAAGTAAGCACAAGAAAAGATATATCAATCAATGTTACAAACAACAGAAACCAGAAAAAGAAAATGAGACATGTTTTTAAGATTATTAGAGAAATCAGAGGAAAAATGTAAAGTTAAGATAGAAATACTCAAGAGTTTTCACAGAAGAGGTCTGAGAGTATACAGAAACCTTTTACAAAATAACAGATACATTTGTGGAATAAAATATATTCCTGAATCAATTCCAGTCAAATATTTAGAATAAAAAACAATATACCTGCTATCACACAGGAAAGCAGTTAAAATACAAATTGAAGACTTCAAACAGGAAAAAAGAGGCAGTTAAAATACTAACAGCTGTATGTCAACAAATATGAAACAGGTTTATGGCCCCTAAGATTGGAAAAGCTTGTTACAAATACCTATACAAAAGAAGGCAAATGCAAGAGAAAGTGTAAATTACCAAACCATTACATTAATTGTTCATGCAAGCAAATTTTGAATTGTAAGAGGTTACTTATGGGAATGTCTGATCTTAGTGGTGTCTCCTGGTCATGTTAGATCCAGCAGGAGAGGCATGTTCCAGTTCCTATTCACAAGACGGTGTCATCCAGCAAGAACCAGCAGGAGAGCCCTTTCTGCCTTGGGAGAATATTATCAGAATACCCTTTGGAATATCATCCCCCTTAAAATCAGACTTATCCTGATCAGAATAACAGAATTGGAAGGGACCTTATAGGCGGGGTGGGTTCCAACTTACCTCGCTGCCAGTTCGTTCCCTCCCGCGCCGCGTGAGCGCGCCTCATGCGCAGTAACAAAAAATCCGGAAAAAAACCCAAAGCTGAAAAAAAGATGGCGACCGCATGCACAGTGCCAGAAGTCAGCTTCTGCGCATGCTCAGAAGGGGGGGGGAATTAAAAAAAATTCAAAAAAAATTCAAAAAAAATTCAAAAAAAAGCCCCACAGACCGGCACCGATCGAAAAATAAAAAAATTCAAAAAAAATTCAAAAAAAATTCAAAAAAAAGATGGTGGCCCCCACGGACCGGTCCCGACCGATCCGGTTCGGTGACATCATCATGACGTCACAAGCGGGACGCTACCGGTTCGGGAGAACCGGTCCGAACTGGGAGGAACCCACCCCTGCTTGTAGGTCATCTAGTCCAATCCCCCCACCCAAGCAGGAGACCCTATACCATTTCTGACAGATGGCAGTCCAGTCTCTTCTTGAAAGCTTCCAGTGATGAAGCTTCCACAACTTCTGAAGGCAAGGTGTTCCATTGGTTGATTGTTCTCACTGTCAGAAAATTTCTCCTTATTTCTAGGTTAAATCTCTCCTTGATCAGTTTCCATCCATTATTCCTTGTCTGGCCTTCAGATGCTTTGGAAAATAGGTTGACCCCCTCCTCTCTGTGACAGTCCCTCAAGTATTGGAACACTGCTATAATGTCTCCCCAGGTCCTTCTCTTCACTAGACTAGCCATGCCCAGTTCCTGTAACCGTTCTTCATATGTTTTAGCCTCCAGTTCCCTAATCATCGTTGTTGCTCTTCTCTACACTCTTTCTAGAGTCTCAACATCTTTTTTATAGTGTGGTGACCAAAATTGGATGCAGTGTTCTAGGTGTGATCTTACTACGGCTTTATAGAGTAAAGTACCTCACGTGATCTTGATTGAATCTCTCTGTTAAAGCAACTTAGGATTGCATTGGCTTTTTTGGTTGCCGCTTCACACTATTGGCTCATATTTAATTGGTTGTCCACTAAGACTCCAAGATCCCTCTCACAGTTATTGCTATTAAGCCTGGTTTCTCCTGATCTATATGATCCTGCTGGCCTTTCACAAGGCATTAACATTTTGACTTTACCATCAAGCCTGAGTCCCAGATAATGTGGCTGAGTTCATTGTCTGGTTGTATTGATTGTACAGTGTTTGGTTATTCTCAACTATTTTATGCCCTCTTGTGTCATTTTTTAAAATCACTGCTTGGGTTTTACTTTGTTCCTCTTTTGTTTTAATTGTTAGCTGCCTACAGTCATGTATATAAGATGGGTGGCCATTTATATTTTCTAAATGAATGAATAATATTTTACAAAGACTATAGTTATTTATGAAGAGCAAAGTTTCAGCAAGCAGATTTCAGAAAAGCCAAACTTACAGGAGATCAGACAGTTAAAACAAGATGGATAATGAAGAAACCAAGAGAATACAGGGAGGATTTCTATCTTTGACTGTAGCAAGGCCTTTCAACATGTGACTATGCCTGCCAAATGGAATACATTAAGACTAAAGGATGTGCCAGAACTTCTGAAGTTTCCTCTGAAAAATGTTTACAAGAACTAAATTTTCAAAAATGGATTCAGAATAAGGAAGAGAATAAACTCAGCTTTGTAAATCACCTAATCCAGGGGTCAGCAACCCATGGCTCTGGAGCCACATGTGGCTCTTTCATCCCTCTGCTGCAGTTCCCTGTCGCCGGTCGGCTCCACAATTGATAGGGCTTTCGGTTAGGACAGGTAGAGGAAAAAGGATGCCGCACTAGGAGGAGACTCTATGGTGGGGGAACCGGACTTCCAGTTGGCAGAGGAAAAAGGACGCCGTGCTGGGAGGAGACTATGGTAGGGGAACCGGACTTCCAGTCGGCTCCAGAATTGAATGGGAGGCTTCCGGTTAGGACCTTTGTGGCTCTTTGAGTGTTTAAGGTTGCCGACCCCTGACCTAATCCAACCCTCTGCTAAGCATAGAAAGTCAACAAACCATGCCCTACATGAAAAACTTTAGCAAGGAGGAATCCACTACTAGTCTAGGCAATATGTTCAGTCCTTGACAGCTCTTATTGTCAGCAAATTCTTCCTACTATTTAACCTAAATGTCCTTTATTTTAATTTCTATCCACTGGTATTTGTCTTCCTCTTGGTTGCTAAACAGAACAGGTCCTTTGCATCTGATACACTTTTAGGAATTTGTAGACCACCATCATGTCACCTCCTTTGCAAAGTAAACACGCCCACTTCTTTTAAACATTGTTCATACGGTTTGATCTCTAAACCCCTTAATGTTCTGGCAACTTTCCTCTGAATCTAATTTAACTTCCCCATGTCCATAAAAAAGAAGAAATTATAAACTAAACAAAAATTATGTGCATGGGATATGAAAAAAGACGAGAAAATACAGCTAAATCTCATTTACATTAACACAATGTTTCTCAACTTTTGTAATATGAAGATGTGAGGACTTCAACTTGCAGAATTCCAGAAACTACCTTGTGCAAGCCATGATATTGTTACCAACACTACCCCTGGCCAGTTGAGAAACACTGAATAACATCATTCTCTACAAATCACCATACCACTTATTTTCAAGATCCACTCCTTATAACATCAAATCAGGGGTGAAATCCAGCAGGTTCTGACAGGTTCTGGAGAACCGGTAGCAGAAATTATGAGTAGTTCAGAGAACTGGTAGTGGAAATTTTGAGTAGTTCAGAGAACTGACAAATACCACCAGAGTGGGGTGGGAATGGAGATTTTGCAATATCCTTCCCCCAGGAGTGGGGTGGGAATGGAGATTTTGCAGTATCCTTCCCCTGCCACGCCCACCAAACCACGCCCACAGAACCAGTAGTAAAAAAAATTGGATTTCACCACTGCATCAAATAATGGTCTAGCTCTCCCATGCGGAACTTCTCATTTCCCCCATAATCTTCACTAATTATCACAATTACAGTTTTTGAATTATTCCTTTTCCATGTGTAAATGAATTGACATACTTAAACAGACCTTTTTCTAAGCAGCTATTCATGAAAATCACCATTCTGATGTATTCTTAAATCTCCAAATAGCCCAATCACCTTTTGTATTCTCTCATTTTGTTCCCACTCATTCATATCACCTATTTTTGTCCCACTCATTCATATCACATTATTTGTCCATAATTCATCCTTATTTCTTTCATTATCAGTAGAAACTGGACTGCAACATGCACATATCATCAACCTATGAATCCTATTTTCATATCCAATATCAATTCATACCTTCTGACATATATTTGGTCCTTTTTATCTTAATTAAATCTACACATTAACTTTCCAATATATATCCATCAATTATGTCACATCAGACAACTTTCATTCAGTTCTATTATAGGCTTCCCCTTTCTCTTAGTTTCACATAACAATGTTCGTTTATTTCATGAATTTGTTAATCCATGCTCTTTACCATGTACTTCTCTTATATTCAAGTTGTCATCTTCCATAAGCCATGGTTGTCCCCAGATAGACTTAGATATTGATTCTCTTTCATCCATGGTTTTGCTGAATCAAGGCTTTTACATAATACATTCTGATAAGAGAGATGTGGACTTGTTACCAACTTCATTCTTACTGTGGCCATATTCAGCATTCCCTACTAATGTTAAGGACAATATTGACCAGTTTAAGTAAATTTTGGGCCATGTGCCACAAAGCAGAACCAAAGTCTAGTTTTACAACCGAAGTCCAGTTTTAACCAAACTATGCTCATGATAATCTATGCAAGTTAGGAACCTAATCTAAAGATTACCTTGCAAACCAAGATACTGTTACCAGTATCCTCCAATAGATAATTTTTACTTTTGATGATTAAAGATAGTTCATCAAAGTTGAAACATTGAACTTGATAGAGCAAAGCCAGGGGTGGGTTCTGGATCCTTTTGCTGCCGGTTCACTCAGAATCGCACACGCGCACACAGCAATGAAAAAAAATCCAAGATGGCGGTGCCCACGGAGACACCGACAGAACCGGCTCCATGACGTCATCACCGAGTTACTAACGGTTCTAAAGAACCGGATATAACCGGTAAGAACCCACCTCTGAGCAAAGCAATGGTGGCTCTCAAAAATGCCAAGTTTTCACTTAATTCTCCCAATTATAAAACTGCAAATAAACACTCAAGGAGGAGGGAAAAACGAAGAAAAAGACAAACAATGATGACCTGCAAACACACTTTTCTGCAAAAAGCCTAAGTAATAGATTTCCAATGTATTTGAGCTAGAATCCGAGAGCATTTTCAAGGAGGTAATGTAACTAGTTTAACTACATTGATTGTGTTGATTTTATTTTGAAACCTCTGTATGGGACTATTTCTTTGTTTTTTCTTAAATTTTTATTTTCCTAATGCCTAGAGATTTCTCTTCAGTGGCTTAATGCAAGAATTAAACCTTCCATACATACAAGACTCCTAATGTTTCAAGATTAATAGAACATTTGTTAAGTCCTGGATTGCTAGGTGTTGGGCAGCAAAATCCAGTGAACTTCCCTTTCTAGGTTCCTAGGTTGACAGGATATCAGACCTTTAGAAAGACTAAGATCTTCCCAGCTGCATAGACTAGAGGTTGTCAGGCAGGGGTGGGTTCTGGTTTTCTTCGCTGCCGGTTCACTCAGTGTCGCGCCGCGTGGGCGCACATGCGCTTTGTGCACGCTTTGCACATGTGCAGTGCTTAAAAAAAGCTTCTGCACATGCGCAGAAGCAAAAAACAAGATGGCGGCACCTAGGGCGCCGCCGAAAGAACTGGTTCGGGAGCGTGGCAGGCCTGGGTCGCTGCTGGTTCTAGCGACCCAGGCTGCCAATTTACTACCAGTTCTATAGAACCAGTCCGAACCGGGAGGAACCCACCTCTGTTGTCAGGTGATTCAGCCTGACTGGTAACAACATATCATAAGAATATTTTACTGGGGAACCTTTGAGAGAAAGGGTCTTTCGGTGGGGTCTTAAATTATCTTCCCTCTTGGTTTGTAATGGTAGGTGTTATGTTCTAACTGTTTAAACTGTGTTACATGGTTCCAACCAGGTCCAGCGTTTGAGCGGGAAAAAGCTCAAACGCTATTGGCTGGTCTGTCTGACAGCTCCCTATAAAAGGGCAAGCTGTCAGACTGCTCTTTGCTGGTTGCTGATACAAGAGCTGAAATAAAGAGCTGCTTTGGAAGTCTGTCTCCTGTCATCTCTACCCACTACCTAACAGTGGCGACGAGGGCTTGGGCCAGGAGAACTGTGACTAGCTTCTTCAGCACTTTCAACCAGCCAGGCAGACATCTGCCTGCC
>QLTV01001324.1:273046-291250 GCA_003457575.1 Thermophis baileyi | reverse complement strand
GAGGCCACACCCAGTACCTTCCAGGAGCTTCCATGCTCGAGCCCCGGAGCGGCAGCAGCCCTGTCTGCACAGGCCGCTGCCTCACCACCAACTGAATTGCGCAGGTCTAGTAGGGCTCCAAAACGCCCCGCCTACCTGCGTGATTACGTATGCTGGACAGCTCCATCCAGGAGGGGAGGGGTGTTATGTTCTAACTGTTTAAACTGTGTTACATGGTTCCAACCAGGTCCAGCGTTTGAGCGGGAAAAAGCTCAAACGCTATTGGCTGGTCTGTCTGACAGCTCCCTATAAAAGGGCAAGCTGTCAGACTGCTCTTTGCTGGTTGCTGATACAAGAGCTGAAATAAAGAGCTGCTTTGGAAGTCTGTCTCCTGTCATCTCTACCCACTACCTAACAGTAGGTCTCCCCAATCCCACATCTATTTCCATGACAACAAACATCAGAATTACAAAAATGATTTTCCCAGATTTTCTGGGTGACCAAATAGCCGAAGATGCACAGGTTACCTGTTGCACAATTAGAAAGGAGACAAAGGGTGGGGGGGAGGAGACACACTGATAATTTGTTTGGTATAAAAAAATATTATAGTGAAAAATATGGAATTGCTTTTTTCAGCATCAGACTGTTGTTTTTTTCAGTTGCAGGAATGTGCTAGAATTTTCAGTTTGTGATTACGGTCTTGTCAATTTCAGGCAACAGCAGAACCAGTCAGGAGTACTAATCAAACTCATAGACTGGAGCTTGTTAACTTGTGCTTAACACTCACTGTACTAGTAAAGCCCTGCGCCATGGAGAGAAACTGTTCAGAAAGAGACGCCATGAAGATTACACAAAAACCTGAACAATACAGTATTTGATTTTAAGGCTATGCCTGTCAGATGGTGGAGATGAGGACAAAAATGTTGCCAGAGGTAACCCTAGTCAAACCTAGCCATTAAGAAAGAGCAAAAGGAACAAGAGATATGCCTTCAAAATTTAGGAGATAGTTATCAAGTTACCATCTAAAACAACAGCCAATCAATCAGTCTTAGATTAAATATACAAGTTGTTTCCTTAAGAACAACACACTCACATATTTGGGACATATGATGCCAGTAGATGGAGGACTAGAAAAGATGGTTACACTAAAAGCTGAGAGTAGAAGACAACAGATAAGGAGATCAAAAAAATATTGGAATGTCCATGAAAGAATTGTAATTACAGGTAGTCCTCGACTTACGACCACAAATGTTTCTGTTGCTAAGTGAGATATTTGTTAAATAATTTTTGCCCATTTTTCAACTTTTTTTGCCACAGTTGTTAAGTGAATCACCGTAGTTGTTAAGTTAGTAACACCGTTGGAAAGTGAATCTGATTTCCCCATTGACTTTGCTTGTCAGGTTACAAAACCTGATCCCAGGACACTGCAACCGTCATAAATATGAGTCAGTTGCCAAACATCTGAATTTTGATCACGTGGGGATGCTGCAATGGTCATAAGTCACTTTTTACAGTGCTGTTGTAAATTTGAGCTGTCGATAAATGAACTGTTGTAAATCAAGGACTACCTGTAATTTCCAAAGATGGATGAAGACAGCAATTCACCACACTATAGTCAACCAAGAACTAAACCTCACATGCATGACCCTAAATCTTAAGGGCATTTGGGCAGTTTGGCTGGCTAGGAAGTGTGTCTTTCAGATCCTGTCCAGATTTTTGCCTTAAATGGGTAATAGAATATGATTCTGTTATAGTTTTTGGTCTTATTAGTGGTAACCGTTCTTAAACAATGTCATTTATCTCTAATACATTTGCTTCAGACATCATTTCATTTTAATGCATCTTCTGGTCATATTGCCCCATTTTTTACATCATTTCTTCCTTGTTTTAAAATATATATTTGGCAGCAACTCGAAGGAATATGCTTGACTATAATCACATTTGAAAAATTCTTTTGCAGGCTATATAAAACTTATAATGTATCCTAATAATTACCCCGTATTCCACAATTTAAAAGACAGCAGACCACAAACGCTCAGTACCACTTCATAATTATAGCTTGGCAAAAGAGTATCCCACGAGACTTCTAAAAGTTTTCCAATTTTAAGAGCCACCAACGGGACTCTGGGGGGAATCGGGAGGAGACGCCAGCTAAATAATAACAAAAACGATAACAAAAATGCATACACACACCCCGATGGGTTTTGTAATTATTTTATTTTCAAGCTTCTTAAATGCAAAAAAAACAACCACTCAAAAACCGGCTACATAACCTCAACGATTAAAATCGTTAAGGTTAAAATCGTCCTTCTGGAATCTTGATGCTTCTGTGGGACAGCCAGAAAGCCGGCGCGTGGCCACGCCCCCTCGAACACAGCGGGGCCCGGGCAGAAGAGAGGGCAGCGTCGCCCGTGACAAAGATGGCTGCGGCGGTTGTCAAGCCTACGCTTCCCTCACCCGATGGGATCCTACGTCAGCCCCTGGCGTCTGAAAAGATCCGACAAAGAGAGGACCGCCGTCGTCCAGATGAGCCAACTCGGACCGCGCGGAGGGAGGAAAATGGTTGAGAAAGCAGAGGGTTTGAGCATAGCTCAGCAGGTGAGGAGGGCGGCACGCTGCCTTGGCAACTAGAAGACGACCCCGGGGAGGCACGGAGCAAAGATGGAGGACCTGGCTGAGGCCTTTTTAAGGGGTCAATGAGGGGAGGTGAATTGTGTACCCAAAGGCCTGAAAGGACAACAAAGGTCGGGGGAAGAGAGAGCCTGTGAGAAGTAGCTGCGGGGTATTGGCTGTATAGGTGTGTAAGCTGAGGAAGCCTGCCCCAACTCACCCTGCCACATTACCCAAATCTTTCTTGAGAGCTGAGATGAAACGTCATGACTCAAATCAAGTATTTGAATAACAATGAAAAGAAATGTATGTGATTTTTTTTCCAGATTTTATCTTCCCTACTTTTTAAAGAAAGAAAACCTGGAGTATAAAACTCTTGCCAGTGAATTTGACCCTTTGAATAACCCAGCTTGATATGTCAAATTTCCAGCAGTAGTTCCAGGGCTCTTAAAAAAAAAAAAAAAAAGGAAAGAAACCTTTTCCTTTTTAAGAAGAGATTGGACAAGCATTTGTCTGAAATGGTGTAGGCAGGGTTTCCTATAGCCTGAGCAAGAGGTTGGACTAGAACAGGGGTCGCCAACCTTTCAGACCTCAGGGACCACTAAATTCATAATTTTAAATCCCGCAGACCACCAATATGAATTTTTGAAAAAGATAAATAGTATTTAGTGCAATATAAAAAGTGCAAATAATTTTTCTGCGGACCACCAAAATTTTCTCGCGGACCACCAGTTGGTCCCTTCCAACTCTGTTATTCTGTTCTTATAGTCTCTTTATAGATGAGCAGATTGAAGAATAACGGAATTTTCACACACACACACCCTTTGGGAAGGGTGGATTAAAACCAAAACCAAAAAGACTAATACAAGACTCCTCCTACTGGACTCAGCCAGCAAAACACATTTAACGCATTCACACTGCAACCCATGCCAAGGAAAGTAAGCCATTGATTCCTGGATTTCCTAAAACACACAGTCCTGTTTCAATTTATTCTAGCATAGCCATATTCAATAAAGCAGAATTAATATAGGGTAGTGTCTAATAACTTCCTATTTCATCTGCCATTTGAAATACTGATGGAGGCATTACCTTCATTTTGAAATGGATAATTCCTTTTTAAATAACACATTCAAAACAGTTTCTAAAAAAGTTTGCAACACAATAAAAACACTTTAAAGCCATAATATGAATGAAGAATAAAACAAGTTGGCACAGATACTTGGAAGATAAAACACGGATTCCATTTATCTATCCCAACAGGAGTAGGCAATTAATCAATTTTATGAATTTAGATTGCCTAATCTGTGGCTTCCCGTGTTTGGATTTTGGCTCACCTTATCCCCAAATGGATAACCATTTGTCATGCTTGTAGTTGAACAATATTTAGAGGACCATTTAATTTCTACATATTGTGGTCACTATAAATTGGAGATTATAATTCAGTGCAGTGGCTTCTATGTAAACTTAATGGGGCTTATTTTTGTTTAAACCCAACATTACAGAAGATATAACATCCTTACTTGCTAGTTTGTGACCTTCTGAAGTTTGTTTCTTGCATTACTGTATTACTTTAATTGATGGTGTTAAAGTAGGAGAATAAAACACTTCCTTGGTAAAAAATGCAGAGTGTAGGAATTAGCAACCATTTTGGGTGAGAATCAAGAAGTCCAGTTTAGTTCTGATAATGATGCAGTGTCACTTATTGGACATACTGAGTAACCCACTTTGGAAAAACAGCAAATGAATTCCTGTAAGCTACAGGTGATGAACCTGAAGAGGACCGTAATTGATATTTGCAGTAGCATGGATATCAGAATAAACTATTTGGTTTCAGATTGTAGCAGGGGAGAGGTATCATTTTATTTTTATTTTTCCCATGCTAAGCCTTTCTGAAAATCGTCAAAAAAAATAACTAGGTCCTTTCTATCTGATCTCCCAGTTGTTTATTTCTATTCCATAAGGAGCATTATAGTCCCATTTCACCATTTTGGGGTAGTAAAATAGGGATTAAATATGTTAGCCTATGGGAATTAGCATGGCTTGTAAAATTATTTTATTAGTTACCATTTTTGTATAAATTTATATTTTATCCAGTTTTGAAAAATAAAGTTTAGGTTAGAACCCATGCATATATTATGAGTGCGCAATTATCAATTATGAGTGCGCAATTTTATTATTTTTTGTTTGGTCTGGGAAGATTATTTGATTATGGAACTTTATATGGGGGCAGATAGGAGGAGAATTGACAAGAGCTTCCTCGGCATTCTTCCTCAGCTACTTAAACCATTTGCTTTTATTTCCATATTTGTATACTCAAATGTTAAATGTCTATGCATGTCTGAGACAAGGATGGAAATAAAATGTCGATTCCTATGCATTATTTGTTGTGTGGAGGTAGAGTCAATATCAAAATATGTGGGGCTCTCTGTGCACACTGTTAACTCTTTTTTCCTTGCTATGTTTGTTTTGATCACCATTTCTTCCTCCAACCTTGGCTTAGAATTCAGGGTGTAAAAAAGGTTTTTCAAATCAGATGATTCTGCTTTTTCCACCCTTCCAGCAACCATTCCCACCACGGTACTGACATTTACAGTTTCAGGAGTCAACTCACTGGCATTCCTACTCGGTGTTGTAAAACCTTCATCTGGCTGCTGCATTTCTTTTGAGCTTTTAAAAACTTGCCTCAATGAGAGGCAGTGATATGTTGATTTGATCAAAAGAATTTGCTGATCTGAGCAGAGCTACCAAATGTTCACAAATGGGAAATCCTGGAATGAGAATGTAAGGTTTCAAGCTTCACTAATGAAAGTGACAGAGCCTGTTTTGCAGTAGCTTTAGTTCTCAATAATACCGGCAAATGTTTTCCTTTGTTGCATAGAAATCTTGTTTAAATCATTGTACAAACTGTTTTTTTTTTATGAAATGTTTCCATCCCCAGTATCCTGCTGATACAATAGTATGAATTCTAATTCCTAGAACAGTTTGCACATACTGGTAAAAAGGATGTCTATATGAACAATTTATTAAACACATCATAAATATTAAGAGTGGAATCTCTATAAACAAAAAGCTTTTAAGAATCTGAACATGTCTAATCAATTCCCAATGAACTAACAGAATAATTTTTAGTTCATGCATCCAGAAAATTATATCTCACAGCAATCCCAGAATCATCATTTCCCCCTAATAGGAAGCTTGATAGCTTCATTGAATTAGAATGTTGGTTTGAAATATAAAAATAAATAAATCCTTTTTAAACAGCAGCCTAACCAACAGCCAACCTTTTCCAATCTAATGTTCTCAGTATGTTTGAACTGCAGCTTTCATCATTCCTAGACACCACATTCAGTGGTTAGGGACGATGGCAGATGATACCTTGGAAAAACGTCTTTCAATGTAATGGAATTGTGAAAGTTGTAGCCACATCATTCCTGAAATCAATGTAATGGAGCTATGTAGTATCCCTGATTAAATTCAGAAGAGTATGCAGAAGCACAAATGAAACACCTTTCTACAACTCATTAAAAGAGCTGTATCTTTTTCATGAATTGTGGGGATGCAGTAATAATTTATTCACCCATAAATTATTCTTCAACTAATGTATTCATCAAGGTATCATTTGATGTCTACATCAGAGGGATTCTTCTGCTTTCAAGGGACTCCCACTCACTCTTTAATACCAGTGTATGTTTGCACTGACATAAAAAAAAATACATTACTTTTTTCCTGAGTAATTTCCAGTTGTAGTGGACATCAGCTTTTATAAAACCCAAACCACCATATTCTGTATATTAGCCCTACTGATGGCAATCTGTGGTACAGTCAATATGAAGGATGCCAATTTGGCATCATTAATTCAAATTATGCTGCTATTTAGACAAAATTTTAAGATTTTTTTGGAAAAGTTATGATCCCTATTTTCTCATTAACAATACTTTGGAGAAAGGTATTACTAAATAAAGTGAAATGTATTTCAATGAAAAGACAGTGAAACAAAAATATGAATTATACAATTGGAAATGGGCTATTACATGTTGGCAATATAGCATTTTGACTCAAAATACATGATTGTATTGGGATCTTCTACTGAGAGTAACATTTAGCAATTTTCCCTATTGTTACTAGACCTACCAAGGGCTCTTTTGAGTACAGAAGTACAGCACACATTTCTCAGCAGATGGTTTCAATTAAACAAGTAAAGGGAAAGCAAAAAAAGGTTTAAAATATACATAAAATTAAAAATATGAATTTGTAGCAGGGACCCATTTTCCTCCCTGCTTTTACTTCTGGTTTTTGTTTTTGTTTTTGTTTTCCGGTTACCCTTTTGCTGAATTTTAAATTGTTGCCTTCTTAGAATAGTTGTATCTTTGTACTCTAAATAAACTTTCTGTGTGTTGAACGTCTACATAAATAGTAATAGTTGACATTCTCAACTTTTGCCACAATTTCCTTATAAACATGAGAATATGTTTATTTCAAATGTTTATACTGATTTTTATGGCTATACTGTAAGATACTATCTCTATGAAAAATACTTCACTGCAGTCATAAAGTCAACTGGATATTGAAGTATTGTGACATTATTCACATGACATGGATAAGAGAGAGTTAAATCAGTGTCTCAAATAAACTCCCCAATGGAATTGATCAACCATTTAAACCTGAGGGGACTAAATTTAACTCCAAACATACCTGTTGTTGTTTGAAGTTAATTTACCTCCTGCCAGCAGGAGGACTGGGCTAGACAGTCAACTCCCCTGTATTGTATGAAGTACTTAGAGGGTTGACTGCCCCTTCCAATGACCTTGACTAGAAAAAGGTTGTGAACAGGAGGAATCTCTTAAGTGCTCCACCTCAATGGTGGTTGTTTTCATTTCTGCTCCTTCCAATAGCAACATAGGGAAAGAGTGAAATAGTGAGAGGGGGAAAAACAGGAGGTGTATGATTCTACCAAACTTGTTCATGCTGCACCAACCTCAATTTAGACAGCACCAATGTCCCTAGGGGAAAAATTCTTTTTCATGGTATGAGAGGAATAAAAATGACTAGAATATCCACAATTATTTCCTGCTCAAACACAAATATGAGTAAATTCTGGTATATTATTGCTTGTTTCAACTCTCCAGTACTTTAGAAGAGAGTAAACATATTAATTTATAAGTCATGTAATAATTGTGTGATTGCCACCTTTTATGTACATAGTCAAATTAACATGCATTGTGTCTTATGGAACGTCTGCCTGTCATTGATCCAATCTAAAATTGCTGTCCTTCAACAAGGAAATTATAAATCCCCAATTCTTTCCCAAGGTATGTTCTTTTAGAGTGTTAAATGTATGTGATTGTCATTACAGGATTTGATATTTTAAGTTAGTTCAGTTGTCCTGTAGTCCTAGCAAAAAGTAATACATTTGAATGAAATACATTAATGCTTTTCTTATAAATGAATGACAGTATAGAGAACTAAATCTTCACTATCCTGGACAGATAACTTCTTTTATATATGCTTAAGTTTCACAACTATGAATTCCACAAGAAAGGCAAAGCTATGTTTTCAGTAAAAAAAAAATCTTCCTTTTTCAAGGAACTGGTTTAATAATACATTGTATATCTGGTGTCTTGGTGTATAAGTCACAAAGGTATATGTTGGGGGGGATTTTTGTTTTGTTTTGTTTTTTTATTTTGGTGCATTCAAGTCAGTCTTGACTCCTGGTGACTACCTGAACAAGTCCCTGCAGTTTTCTGGGTAAGATTTTGCACACGGTTTGCCATTGCCTCTTTCCCAGGGCTGTGACAGAATGACTGGTCCAAGATCACTCAGCTTTGTACCTAAAGTGGAACTAGAATTCACTGTCTCTCAGTTTCTAGCCTGATGTTTTAACCTCTACACCAGGGGTGTCAAACACCCCCCCCCCGTTTTTCCCCCCTACTGGCTTTGGACAGATCCTTTAATTGTCTTGATTTTATATGAAAGCAAATTCTTGATATCAGGCTTTGTCTATAGATAGTGATCATTTGTTTATTTAATGTACTACCAAAATCCTATAACCAATGAAAATACACATTCATAAAAGACATCAAAACAAATGGTTAAAACAGCACAGCATAACAGAAGTAAGAATAAAATCCCAATGGTAATTATACAGTTACTTGATAGTGCCAACCCAGCATTGCCAACATCAGCTTACAAAGATACTGACAGCTTTATGGTAAGCTATCAGAGTTCATGCTAGTCTGACTTCCCGGTGAAAGGCTATTCCACACAGTGGGACCAACAGAGAATATCATCATTTCTAGCTCTCTACTCATAGTTTGGGTATCCTCAGCATTCTAACCACAAATGAAGTGGATAGGTTGGTTTTGCCTGAAAAGTAAGTCCTCATTTAGTGACCACGATTGGGACTGGCAGTTCTATTGGTAATAAAAGTGATCACTAAGTGGGAAATCATGGGACTCTGACTGTGCTTTCCATTTCTCCACTTTCCTAAACCTTTCGAATGTTCATCCTGGCACTGGAAAAATTAGTATGGGATTAATCTTTGTATTTACATTCATTGGAGAGGAAGGGATTACAAAAGAGTAAGCAGACATACAGTGGAGAATGCACTGGCTTGGGCAGCCCGTGCAAACAGCTGGTGTATTCCCCATTGTGTGCCTGCTTACTAACTTATAATTCCTTCCTCTCCAGTCTCTCTATTCTGCAGAAAGTGGGGAATAGGAAACAAGCAATCCCTCCTGTGCCTGACCCAGTTTTTTTTTTCTTCCACCGTATCCCCAAGAGCAGAGAGATTATAGAACAAGGGATGACAGTTGTGTGCCTGCTTCCTCTTACAATCTCTTCCTCTCCAATCTCTGCTCAGGGGAAAAAATAATGGGTCAGGCACAGGACAGTACATAGTGACTGTAATGTTGATCACATGTCTAAGGAATGTTGCAATTGTTGTAAATGCACACATTGGATGCAAAGCTATTTTTCAGCACCCATGTAACTTCAGATGGTTTCTGCATGAGATAAGTGAGGTTTGCTTATACTTTGGAGCCAATCTGTTTAGGCCAATCTATTTAGGTCAACAATTCAAATTGTTCCCAGAAGCCTATTGTGTTACATGGCTGTAATGGCTCTCATGCACCATTCAATTCAATGGTGAAGAAAGTAAGGTTCTACATTTAGGCAAGAAAAAGCAAATGCACAGGAATACTATAGGTGGTAACTGGTTCAATAGTAGTAATTGTGAGAGGGATCTTGGAGTCCTAGTGGACAATCTCTTAAACATGAGCCAGCAGTGTGCTGCAGCTGCCAAAAAAGCCAACACAGTCCTAGGCTGCATTAACAGAGGGATAGAATCAAGATTACATGAAGTGTTCCTACCACTCTATAATGCCTTGGTAAGACTACACTTGGAATACTGCATCCAGTTTTGGTCTCCACTATGTAAAAAAGATGTTGAGAGTCTAGAAAGTGTATAGAGAAGAGCAAAAAAGATGATTAGGGGACGGGGGGCTAAAACTTATATAAAATGGTTGCTGGAATTGGGTATGTCTAGTTTAATGAAAAGAAGGACTAAGGGTGATATGATAGCAGTGTTCCACTATCTAAGGGGTTGCCATAAAAAAGAGGGACTCAATCTATTCTTTAAAGCCCCTGAAGGAAGGACAAGAAGCAATGGATGGAAACTAATCAAGGAGAGAAGCAACCTAGAACTAAGGAGAAATTTCCTAACAGTTAGAACAATTAATCAGTGGAATGACTTGCCTCCAGAAGTTGTGAGTGCTCCAACACTGGAAGTTTTTAAGAAGAAATTGGACAACGATTTATTTGAAATGGTATAGTGTTTCCTGCCTGAGCAGGGGGTTGGACTAGAAGACCTCCAAGGTCCCTTCCAACTGTTATTCTGTTATACCAGCATGTGGGCAGCTGCATTCTGTACCAATTGCAGCTTCCAAGAAGTCTTCAAATGTACTATTATTTATTTTTGTTTATTTATTTGTATCCCACCTTTATTTTTAAAGATAACTGAAGGTGGCAAACATATCCAACACACTTTCCTCTTTCTATTTTCCCCACAAAAACAACCTTGTGAGGTGGATTGGGCTGAGAGAGAGAGTGACTGGTGCAAAGTCACCAGCTGGCTTTCATGGCCAAGGTATCCCCAGGTAGTGCATATTGCAGTGGTCTGGCCTAGTGATGGGGGGGGGGGTTTCATACAGGTTTAAGTGAGATATAGAAGTGTGACAAAGGTTATTCCTTTTCACTTTATCTTGTGCCTTTCCAACATCCAAACAATTCATACGTTGTGATAGACTTGTTAACAACGGGAACATGAGGGGAAGCTGCCAGCAAAGGACATGGGCAAATATACTTAAGAGAAAAGCAGTTTAATTTCTCTTTTCAGAGGGTCAGAAGATATGTAGCCTCATTATTTAATACCTTTGGATGTCAGAAAATGTGTGATGTAACTAAATGTCAGGTTCTTCATTAAAGAACGTATAAAAGCAGGAGGGGTTACAATTTCTTTTATTTATTCTTTTATTGCTTTTAAAATACTGACAGAGGAATGGGGGGGAAACCCACAAAGATAAAAATACATGCATTGTCAAAGAAAACACAAAGTGTTTTTAAGTGAAAAAAGACAAGAAAAAGAAAAAAGATATATCATTTTAGCTGTAAATAGTTACAATTCTGCATATGGTTATCTAATGCAATTAGTCAAGTACATATCTATTTCTAATGCATTTACCATATTTTTCAGAGTATAAGATGCACTTCCCCCCCCCAAAAGAGGCTGGAAATGTTGGTGCGTCTTATACACTGAATACAGCCATTTTTGGCCTCCTGAAGCCCCCCCCCATGTGAAAATGGGTGCGCAGAGGGTTTGGGAGATCTGCAGAGTGCTCCTGGGGCCTGAGGGAGGGGAAAAACGCCGTTTTTGTGAAAAATGGGTGAAAAACGGCACGTTTTTCACAAAAACGGGGTGAGCAGAGGGTTTGGGAAGTGCTCCTGGGGGAGGGCAAAAATTTTTTTTTTCTTTCTTACCTCTTCGAAATCTTCGAAATCTTATACACCAGTGCGTCTTGTAGTACGAAAAATACGGTATATAGTAGTCATATTTTTAACCTGTATTTTGCATAAATGAGTCCCATATTTTATTATATTTCTCCATACATCTCCATCTATAGGCAATCCAATCATAGGTGGCAAACACAATCAATCCATTGGGTGAATGGGGCCATAGATTTATCTTTCCAGTGTTGCATTAACAATTTTTTTAGTTGTGTTAAGGGCATGGAGAAATCCATTTACATTTTCCGGTTGTCAAATTCCATGTTCTAGATACATAGTTCAAAGGGATATTATCATCTGAAAATTTTAGCTTTTGTCGCACAATTCTATTTATATAATTTAATACTTTGTCCCAGAACTTGGTAATAAAAATGTGTTTTAGATAAGCATTAACCTCAGAAAGCAAGATAAGAAGCAATGGATGAAAACTAAGAGAAGCGATCTAGAACTAAGGAGAAATTTCCTGACAGTAAGAATAATCAACCAGTGGAATGGCTTGCCTTCAGAAGTTGTAGGTACTCCATCTACAGAGCTTTTAAGAAGAGACTGGACAGCCATTTGTCTAAAATGATATAGGGTCTTCTGCTTGAGCAGGGGGTTGAACTAGACGACCTCCAAGGTCCCTTCCAACTCTGTGGTTCTGTTATCTCCAACAAAATGCTGTTTTTGACAGTCCTTTTCTGTATAAATGTAATGGAATCCAGTAAATTCTAAATATTTTTTGGTGTATAAGTCTTAATTTGAGGTCCATTTACACTGTTATAGAAGTTAAAACACTCACCCATTTTCTAGGCAATATGGGAACTTATAATTCTTTATTTCATTTATTAATATCTCAATATCAAAGTGGTTTATTGATACAAATATCTATAGAAACTAATAGTATGGTGGCTTTTTTTAGTTTTAAATATTTAATAAGTTGTTCACGTGTCTCAGAAGCTGAAAATGCTGCTGCTCCAAACAATGTTGTTAACAAATGTTGTGACTGTAAATTTGTCATTGGGTTACACCTGGTGGATATTTTTCCCTTAGCATAGAGTAAAAAATTCAACTTCATCGTCTATCAATTGGTCCAAAGTCAATATCCTTGCTTCCAATCAATTTTTCCATATCAAAAATTTTCCCAATTTTTAAAGTTTGTCCCATAAAGTCAATTTAGCATGAGAAAAAAGTGTTGAATCTTTTTTATTAGGCATTACATTCTATAGTTCTGATCAGTTTAAGAAAAGGGTTAGGGTTTTTTTATATTGCAGAATTTTAATGGTGTAAGCTGCCCAGAGTCACCATGGGTTGAGTGACCATATACATGTATTTAATAAATGTTAATAAATAATTTAGTGACACTAATATTAAAATCTTTGTATCACTATCACCATAAGGTAGGATGATAATTAGCACACTGAGTATGATCCTTATCTACTTTTGGTACAATTCTAATATAAGCCATTTTAAATGCTTATATTCTAATATAAGCCAGTGATAAAATTCCCTTACCAAATATCATTTCATTTACTTGACAAAGTTTTGGAAAAGCTTTTCTTAAAATCTTTTCATGGCCTTTGTGGAAGGAACAGTGCTTTTTATTAATTCATTAGAAAAGTTGTTTCTTTTGGAATCTCAAAATATTTGAGCACACATTCAAATGTCATTCCTCAGTTGTGATGTCTGATTCTTGGTCTTTTTACCAGAGATAGTATAAATTAATATCAGCATTAAGCGTACATTGTACGTCTCTTGGGGCTGTGAATTTTTTCTCCTTTGTGGGTCCAGCTTATCTTTTGAGGCAATTGTCTCAAGATCCCTCAAGGGAATCCAAATTTCAGAAGTGGTGATTGTATCTGAACACATGTCTAAATACTTATTTCAAAAAAGTTCATGGCGCTGCTGCATTTATTCTGAAGGGAAAAAAGCTAATTGGATAAGGAGGAGTAAGCAGTAAATAGTATTCTGTCCTCCATTCCCTTCAGCAGATTCTGGAGGGGAAAAAGTGGTAAAATGAGAAGGGATTTGCTAATCAGAATATCTCCATGTCTCATGACTGAGTTTGGGCACTTCTGGAGGAGTGAGGGGTTCAGCAAAACATGCAGCTGAAGAAGACAGTAACATTGCTAGGACCTTGAACTCTGAGAGAAGAACTGTGTATCTGGGGATCATTAGACTTGTAGTCCACTGGAGAGTGCCAATTTAAGAAAAAATTCTTCATCTTTTCTTTGGATCTCACACCTCCTCCTAAATAGCTCTTACAGATGATGGGAATTAAGTACATATTAAATTAAATCCATATGAATTCTCATAATAGCCACAGAAATAGCATGTATCTGAGAACAACATCTGCTCTCAGAACAGGAAAATTTGTGGCAGCATGGTCAAATTTGTGCAGAAAGGGTCTTTAAAGATCTATTAGATATGATGACACTCAGTTCTGGTTGCTAAGCAGCAAGAACAGCAGGAGTAGTTTCTTTCCCTTATGTTTGTGTGCTTTCCATAAGTATTTGATCATTTGGGCAAGAAGGATGCTGGACTAGCTGAACCTTTGGTATTATCCTGAATAATTATTCTTTGTAGTCTATATGCCTTTTGCAGCAAAAGCAAAGGCTAGTGGCACCTTGAAGATTTCTGCTCCTACCATTATTGTTGCTAAACACCAGTACTTTACATAATAGCATTTCAACTGATGTATTTTGTCATCAGCTGTTAGATGTACAAGGAAAGACAGTTTTTTTTTCCATAGCAGCCTGCTTTTCTTGGCATAAATTAGTCCCCCACCTCTGTTTTTCTCTCCTGTCCCTTGCCTGAGGCTAACCTTGCTTTCTTTCCCACAGCAGAGTGTGAGAATTGCTAATTAGCCCAGAATTAACCCATAAAGTGATTAACCAGGGATCAGTAGAATTGATTTCCAAATATTACTTGTGGAAGGGATATGTGCTGTGGTAGGAAACGTCTGGCAGTTCTCCCAATTCCATGTATCTCATCAGGCTAATGGGAGAGGCTGACCAGGTGAACAATCACACTTTCCCTTGACTTCTGGGTGCATGGGTGACGCACCGTATGCAATGAAAGGGGGAATTGGAAAGGAAGCTGGCATGAATTTGTCAGCCATTTTTATTATCTTCTCATCATGCCAAGTGCATTTTCTAATCCTGCTGCAGGGGAAGGACTAGTTTCTGGAGAGAGAACACACCATTCTGCATTCAGACTATAGTGCAGAGCACAGAACTAAATAAAAAAAGGGAAAGAGCAAAACATTTGTCTGAGTGTGTGCACTCTGCGTGGCTAGATGGACAGTAGTTTGAAAGCTGATATTCTTCTTGCCAGTAAAGACCATATTCTTTGTACCCAGAATTACAACAACAGTGGTTTACCTTGGGCTCCAAACCGGTGAGAATCCCTAGAGCCCTTTTCCCTTTGGCGTGACTTCTGTTCTGAAACGTTCTTTCCCTCTTCAAAAGCTTGATTGCCTATGCAGCCTGCTTCAGCTGTTCCTCTCCCTCTCTTGTCTTTCCACTTTACTGAAAAATAAATTAGCAGACTAATTAGATGACTATCTTAAGCAGCCAGCAGTTGCTTCCTGCCACAACTCCAGCTGAATACAAGATGATCACAGCAGTTAAAAGTATCCACTTGAGACTTAGAATTGCCCAAGTTAATTTGCCTGCTCCACCTGGGGCAAGTCCCTGGGCCTCTTCCAATGTCAGCTTTTTATTTTGAAGACATGGCTGCCTGAAGATGTAAAAAAGCAGTAAAGGTAGTACAGGTGATGTCTTATTTCAGTGGAGGGAAAAGTCCAAGCAGTTGGAACAGAAAAGTATATCAACATTCATAGGTTGGTCCACCTGTATGTTATTTAATGAATATGATTATATTCCACACATATATGTTGTAACATTTATATTAACAACAATAACATGGGAGTTTTCTCATTAATTATTTCCTTGTAGGAAAATATGCACATATTATCAGCTTCAAGAAGCAGAAGTATTTATTTTGCTGCAAAAATTGTGGACTGAGAAGCTGAATGCACAAATTGTTCTGAGTGTTTTAATCCCCAAACATCTGGAGAGCAGAAGTGAAAAACTGATGGAGATCCAGATGTGCATCCATATCAGCTATGCATTATTTTATGCTTTAATACTGTTAGCCAGATTGAGACTTATCTGAAGGGATAGTTTTCTCTGTTTCCATAAGGTACACATTATATAAAATAGTCCTTGGAAGGCAAATATTCTTTTTGGCCCTATGATTTGGCCCTTAGATTTGATTTCCAAATTTGAAATAGGGATTATGTAGCACATGTAGGTAAATCCTTGACTTGCCACCGTTTAGCAACTGCTCAAATTAATAACTCTGCAGAAGGAATGATTTACAACCAGTCCTCACGTTTATGACTGCCACAACTTCCCTATGATCAAAATTCGGGCACTTGGCAACCAGCATGAATGTACAATAGTTGCAGTCACGTGATCACCATTTGCAATCCAGTTTCCGACAAGCAAAGTCAGTGGAAAAGCCAGATTCACTTAACAAATGTGCGATTCACTTAATAACCATGATCAAAAAAGGTAATAAAATTGGGCTCAATCCACATAATCACCTCGCTTAACAAAGGAAGTTCCGTTCCCAATTGTAGTTGTAAGTCAAGGACTACCTGTATGTAGCTTTCCTGAAAAGATTACTGATCTTGTACCACTTTCTGTAAGTAATTATATTACTTATTGTTTGTTTCCATAGCTAATGGCAACAGGAATTCGGCAATCTCTACATAAGGTTGCTGGGAGACTGAAGATTCCTTTTTCTCCCATCCTCCCATTCCTAGCAATTTAGCCTTCATTAGTTAGCTCAGGACTAGTAATATGTGATCGATCTTAATTAATTTCTATGCCTAATTTCTATACTCTTTGACTCACAATTTCTGTAAAACCCTTGTCATTGGTCAGATAAGTTATGATTCATGAGGAATTGGACTAAACAGTTATTGGAGAGGCATCCACTACTCAAACTTGAACTACCTGATAATTTAGTCAGAAGAAATTTGTTCAGTTGCTGGTATATAAAACTAAAGCTGGAGAACTGGGCAGTTTAATGTTAACCCCAGCTTAATTCTATTTGAAATTTGGCCCAAATTTAATTTCAGTTCTGAAAGCCTATGCCTGGATTCAGTGACTCTTGGAATGTTTAATTTCAGGGGTTGAAATCTTAACATTGATGCTGGATTGATCCCAATCTGACTTTGCAGTCATGGTGGAAAGAAAGCCAGTTTAACTTATTTAAATACTGCTAGTCTTCCATTATGACCATTTGAGACCAGAATTTCTTGTTACTAAGGGGAGTGGTTGTTAAATGAATCCTGCCCAATTTTATGACCTTTTTGCCATGGTTAAGTGGCTCACTGCTGTTAAGTGAATCTTGTGATCATTAAGCAAATTTGGCTTCCCCCATTGTCTTTGCTTGTCAGACCTGGGAAGGTCACAAATGACAATCACATGACTACAGGATGCTGCAACTGTCAAATACATGCTAGTTGCTAAGCCCACAAATTTTGATCATATGATCGTGGGGAATGCTGTGATGGTCGTAAGTGCGAGGAATGGTTGCATATCACTTTTTTGAGAGCTGTTGTAACTTCAAACAGTAATTAAATGAATGGTTGTAAGTCAAGGATAACCTGTAGCCACTATTTTTGTTTGTTTCTGTCATATTTCCCCATCTCTGAAAATCAGATGTGTCGTCTCTGGAATGTTTCACATAATTTTTAATAAAATTACCCCACACGGATCAACTTACCGTATTTTTCGGAGTATAAGACACACCTTTTTACTCCCAAAAAGAGTGAAAACTTGGGTGCGTCTTATACACCGAATGTGACCCCACCCAGCCACCCCCACTCTTTGGCCTCTGCCCCCCAGCAATTTACCTCCTTGCAGCAAACAGTGCAGAGCCTGATTAGCAGAAGCAACTGATTATCGGCCTCCCGACCATCAGCTGAGAGGCTGCAGGCAGGCCCAAGTGCTAAAATGAAAGTGAAACTAGAACTGCAAGGAGGCAAATTGCTGGGAGGCAGAGGCAGAATTTTATTTTCTTGTGCTAATCACTGCTGAAACTGGATGCAAGGAGGTAAGTCAGTAACTATAAATGCCTATAGAATGTTCAAATTATTAGACTTATTTTTTAAAGACTGCTTTATTATTGTTCTAGACAACAAAATGAAGAAGCTTTTTAAAATAAATGCTTGATCTGAAGAGGCCCAGTGCTATTGTATCTTCTTTTAAATAGCAGAGATGAATGTATACTTCAAGAAAGCCACATCAATTTTAACAACATCTGTACAAGTAATAATCTGAAATGTAACAGTGTCCTGTTGTAGTATTAAGATAAGGCAGCTGAGTTAAACCCTGACTTAGTCATGTTTGGAGTAGATCTATTTAAATAATTGGGAGGAGTTAGTGTGACTACATTTAAGAAAACTTTCTGGCATTAATATACTGCCATAATGTACATTTCTCAAATTCTTTGCTATTTCTATGGGTCAGGCACACATGCACAGAAATACACAGTCAA